>JARYHS010005849.1:0-25421 GCA_031002005.1 Vandiemenella viatica
AGCTCCGTACTCCCCTGGAGGTAGCCTTCATAGTCTGCTCCAGGGCGCCGCGGCAGACGACCTCGCAGACGTCGCAGACATCGCTTTCCCCCCCCCCCGGGAGGGAGGTATGTTCAGTCTGCCAGTAAAGGCCCCTGCCAGGCAGACCTCACACACAACGCGCCTGCACGCCGGGATACATATACGACTCCAAACAGGCGCAGAGACATCAAAACAAACCAGGAAAACAAATAGAATCATCTAGAAGCTAAGTGGGACTATTTCTTACAGAGGTCGCCGTACTACCACACAACGGAATTCCTGCGCCAGGCCGCCTATATAAGCGTAGCCGGCCGCTCCACCGCCAGTTCCGGCCTGACCGCGGAACCAGCTTCAACTACAGAAGACCACCGGAAGTTCGCGAGAAGCAGAAGCCGTCTCTCTCTACCCCGGATCAGGACCAGGCTAAATTTCTCGACGGTCATCCGCTAACTGTACCACATTTGTTATTGTTTATCAGTGTTTTGTGTACATAGTAATAAACCTCAAGGAACCATTAAGTGTAGTTCACTTCAGAAATCAACGAAGCTCACCAGCAAGAACATAATCGTGCTGGAGGATTCAAAAGCTGGAAAGAGTTTTTGAAAAGGAGCTTTAATTTTGAGAAAAATGTGAAAGACTCAAGCACTGGGGATGAGAAAGCGTGACCCCTGGAACATCGGAATTGAAGAGTCTCCCTGGACTGTCTCCTTCGAAAGATGACGACAGTTCGACAGTTGGTGCGTGTTTTGCGACAGGAAATTTTTTGACGTTTCCTAATGGGAGGATGATGTGCGCAATATGTTTAGTGTGGGCCCAAATGGATTGTACTGGGGCGCAAAAAGAAGTTAACATCTGTGATTTTTGTCGCCAAAAACGATTTAATTCTTTTATGTAATTTCTGTGCCTTCATATACCCTACATATATGCAATATTTGAATAATTTATATAAATTAAAACCTGTAATTGTTATATTTCACTTAAAAATATGTTTTCTGTGATTTCAATACCATTTTCTAATCTGGTTTAGTATTATTTCATTAATTTTATGAGGGGTCCGGTTTGGGCAACTATTTTTTCTTAAATTCTTAAATTTTTTTTGTAATAATTTTTAGTGATTTTTTAAAATAAGAATTTAAATAATGTTTAACGTTCTGAAGTAATTATTTCATGCTTTAAAACAGATTTTTTATTAATTTGTAAATACATTTCTAACACTTTCCGATTGATTTTTTTAAATGAAAAATGAGTTTGTAACCATATAGGGGTGGATTGGAAAGGGTACTTGAATTTCTGGTTAATAGAAAAGGCACCTATACATAGAAGTGATAGAATAGAGTAGCTGTACATGAAACATAGATCACTATAAATTTCATTCTAAAATGGTGCGAATTATAATCAGGAAGGCCAAGAATATGCAAAAAATTCCAGCAATAAACTGAAAAATATATGAAATGTAACAAAATCTGTAATAGGATAATCTGTTAATCACTCTACCGACATAAAAATAAAACAAAATGGCTTTCTGTATACTGTAATACTGACTCTTTGCAAAATATTTAACTTGCATTTTATTTTGATTGTAGAGTAACTAGGTGCAGGAATAGGATCCTAAAGTGTCTTCAGACTGCTTTTCCAAATAGATTTGCGAGGATGAAATTGTCGCCATTAACATTCTCAGAAATATATAAACTCATGAAACAGTTAAAACTTAAAAATTCTTGTATCAATGACGATCTTTCAAGGAAATTACAGTAAAGATGTTCAAATTGTGTAAGTAACATACTTACTCACATTTGTAATTAATCCTAAATGTAAGGCGTATATCCAAATAGAGAAAAGTAAGCAATTGCAAATCGTATTTTTTTTAAAAAAGAAATTGAAATGTACAGACGGCTACGGTCCCATTTTTTACTTCCAGGATACTCAAAGATTTTTGCGGAAGTCCAGCATCGCAGAGTAATATAACATGTTGCACAGTATAATATCCTTATTACTTCACAGTTCATATTCCAAAATGAGTCATCCTCAAAAATCCCCCATTTCTTTAACGTATTGGAACAACTGGGGAACAAAATGTGACCTGTAAGATTTTTCTGTGTTAAAGGTTTTTTATAACCATTTGAATGTACTAAGAATGAATTAATATGCGCAGCAAGATTTAAATATAAATTATAAAAATGACAAAAATAGAATTAAATTCCTTGCCGTTCAAATGAATGAGACATTCAGTTGACATGAATGTATCACACTACTGTTGAATAATGTAAGTATTGCCACCTTTACTACAAGAATTTGTGTAGAAACAGAACGATAATTAATGGAACAGGTTTAATCCTCTCATTTTCATTCAGTCATATTGAATGTCACAATTATTAGTGAAAACTCTACTCAAAGTAAAAAACAAAATTCCATAGTGCATAAAAACGTTATTAGGATGCTCACTAGAATAAAACGAAGAATTCCTTGTATACAGCTCTTAAAATATCTCAATAGTCTTACAATGAGTTCTCGGAATATATATTCTCTTATGTGCTTTCTCATAGAACATTTTAACGCATTTGTATCAAATTTGAAGGCACAAAATTTCAATACAGTAATAATAATTACTTGAGGAAAACAAAAACGTACTTTAGTAACAAAGAGGAAGAGAACAGTTCACAGAATTCAGCTATTCTGACATCAAAGTAAACACACATTTTTATCTGATTTTCTTACTAGGTTTAGAAAGATAAATTTCCATAGCTTACTGAAGCAAGTGCATTACTCAGAGATTTTATTTCAATTCGTTGGCGTCATGAATAAAGACATCTTTTAGACAGTGAGGTGAATTTTTAATCGTTAGTAACTCCCAAGAGATGGGTCCTTAGTCGGGACTTAGCGGACTTAAAACATCTAGACAAGATGTTAAAACTGCAAGAAATAATCAAACAGATACAAGCAGTCTTTATGGCGTATAACACAGTTTTCAAACATTTAATTTGATATGGCACAAGTTCTTAATACTTCCTACGTGGGTTTCTTCACAACGATATGTACGAATGGGGTAGAGTCAGCCATACGCCTTAAAAATAAACCTCATCACAGTTACCAACAGCAACATCAGAAATTGGCTGAAAGCCATCGGTCACACTTTCTCCTAATGATTGACTGCATTCTAATATTTGTCATACAGAAATAACTCGTTATGCCCTTCTTCAAATGATTTATAGACTCAAGAGTAGTAAAGTAGACTCCCTCGCCATACGTGGAGCAACGGAAAATACGATCCTACACAGATTTCCTTCCCCGGATGAAACAAAAAATGAGACAAGAGTTTCAAGAATTTTGGACAAAAACATCTCAACACAAAGGAAAACCAATTAACGACCATCCAATCGTCAGTTCCAAAACAAGTCTGGTATAAATACTTCCACGCGAGAAGACAATTCCTAACATCTATAATGCGGATGAGATCAGGACACGCTGCTATCCCCAGCCTCGTCCATACAGTGGGGCTGATGGGATCACCACTGTGCGACGCACATAAGGAAGACGAGGCAGACTTTATACACATATTTTTCAGATGTAGTAACTATTCTACCCACAACAAAAAATTGTTAACTAAACTACTATCGCTACAGGTGACTCTCTCCACATCTCCTCGACGCGGGCTTCCGGAGGATATACAGAGTCCTCATAAACTTCTTGCGCGATGCGCAAATTAACATTTAGAGAAACGTAATATAAGTAAATGGACATAATATACAAAAATCTTATAGAGAAAATGTCATATGTAAAATAAGTAATAAGTGTATGTAAAACACTGTATGAGGGCTGGCATAATAGTGCTGCGACCATAAACCATAAATAAAAAAAAAAAGAGAGGAGCAATAACGTAGAACTATTATGAGGTCCAAATTTATTATTGTTGCACATTATCTGTAAATGTGCTAGACCGTAGGTTCTATCCGAAATTATATTAATGCTTTGTTCTCTTCCAAGTAGAAATTCGCAACTGTTAATCTTGATCCCGCCAACACTTCGGTATTTAGGATATCTCTAGCTTCATTACAGCTTCCGATTGAGTTCTCATTACTGGAAATGTCGTCTTAATAGAAACAAGAGTATAAAAAGAGTAAAAGAAAAATCGGTGTTAAGTATAAAAAGGTTCGGGTCCAAGAGAACTGCGTGACACCGGTCGTAAATTTTTGTATTTTCGGGAGCGTTAATTGAATTCTGAAAATTTAACGCAACTCGCATACAGACAGGGCTGCGGCGTTTTTATTCCGAGCTCCGCGTGTAAATTACCGGACTTGTTCCGCTATAAATTGTGTCCCCTCTCTGCTCCCCCAAACCTTTTCCGCACCGCTGCCGGCCTCGACTTGTTTTGGAAGCTTTTAGAAAGGCATTAAGGCAAGCCCGACTCTCTCTCCCCACGAACCTAATTTCGTTTACCGCATTTAACAAATTTCATTAACCCATAATCCGTTATCTAGCTGCAGTGCGTTATATAATATTTGCGTCTCTGCCGGCACTCGGCCATAATTACTGCGCTGATGTGTGTTCGCAGGCTGCTCCTCACCGCCAACAAGTAGCGCGCCGAGCGGCGGCTTAATTAGTTGCTGCCCCTCCTCACCCGGCAACGGAACGGAACGTACCCCACTTCTGACACCAAACCTGCGCGCGTGCGCGCTTGCCTCGCAGACTCTTCCCGTTTGTCGCTTCATCCCACTTTACACGTCTGGCAGCCGGATTTCAGGGGGAGAAAGAGGAAGGGTAGGAGGAGAGCCATCAGGGAACAGGGAAGCGAGGGAGCAGATAAGTGGAAGGAAGAACAAAGAAAACCACGCCGAGGCACGGATCGACACGAAAACTGCTCTCTCACAGCCACCGCATATTCCATTATTTCCTTAAATCCTCGGCGTTTTATATGTGAGGACTGCGCTGCTCTCATTACAGTTGGGCCGAAGAGAGCTGCAAGAACTCCAGCGGCGCCGGGGGCTGTTTGAAACTCGAATAGCAGCTGCGGCGTCGCATCGCGACAGCAAAACAAATTAACAAGTGGGGCTTGCTGGCGGGCAGACTCGCTGGCCCGGGGAGGAAGCAGTTAATCAAGCTCGGCGGGGAGTGCCGCTACTGGTAAACAGGACTGCCGGTAATTTGCTCCTCGGCGCGGAAAGTGGAGGTGAGCGCGTACAGACACAGATCCTTTGATCCTGCGCGATGGAGGGGGGTTGGATGCACAGTGTCTGCTGGCGACAGGTGGGAAACTGCGTGGTCATCACTCTGAAGCCAGACACCTGCTGCATATCATACCTGCCAACGTAACGGGCTGTACAAGGTGCCTGTTCTCTGCTCCAAGTGTTAAAAACATCTCTGATATGCATCAGATAATATTATCCTGTGATAGAGCCACGTTAGCTCAATTCAACCACATTTATCTGCTTTTAGAAACTATTGAAAGTAACGTCAGTCGTACAGAGGTGAAGGGGTTTCAAAAAAGAAAAATTGATTAATTGTGAGTAAATTCATTGTTTCTTTTGTTTCGTTATCGGGATGAATTTAATTTTTCATTACCACTGTAGGTTAAAAAATGAGTGAACTGAGATTTACTAAATTTAGTTTGCAAGCGAATATTTTTTAAAAAATCTATTTTCCAGGTAAATCACACAAAGTCTAGAGCAAAATATGCAATGTTCCATCAATGCTTCAATATGTTGACATAAATAGAATAACACAAGGCTGCTCAACCAATTTTGGAGATGGGACAGAATTTCGATTCTAAGTTCGCCTGTGGGTCACAATTTCAATTCTATGTTAGCCTGCGAACCACATAATACTTGCCTACAGTTAGAGTAGATATTTAAATGTAACAAAGATATAAGGGACACAATTTAATTACAATCAAAAAGTAAAAACCGTCAATTAGACTTTGCAGAGTTTTTTAAATTATAATAAAAATGCTTGAGTTTGCATAGTGTAACGATACGGTGAGAATTATGAGTATTAGTAAGTTGGTAGGTGCGTGCAATCGCAGAGAGAGTTTAGGAATATCGCTGCAGCCGAGTAGTCAGTCGCACGCAGGAATACATTCGGGAGGGCTACACTAGGGTAGTCGCGAGTGTATAAACATGTGTACCGTAATCCGTTACCATCGGAATGTCACACTCGGTGTGCTGAGTGAAGACTGGTGTGTGGAATGGAACTGCCTTGTGCGGACTAGCGGACACAGTTTGTGGGCTGTTTTGAGAGAATATGTTTAGCGGTCGACGGATCTGGAGGAGTGCGCAGCAGAACTACACAGTTTCAAACGATTTTAGTGTAGTTTAGTGGGCCTATTACTCACTTGTTTTCTGCCTTTCACGCACGAAACCTACTTTTTTCGGTGATGAAGCTCTATTGTGTGGTAGTTACCTTTTGGTTAAACTTTTATGAACTGTGTTTGACGACATGTGTGTATAATTCTATCAACCACATGTAGTTATACTATGATTTAATAATTCATTAACACAGCTATCCAGACTGGTGACTTGACGACATTCGAATATTTTACGTCGTACAGGAATTAAGTAAGAAGAGAGCGAAAGAGTGGAAAGTCGTGGTGCTTGAGTCCGTGACTGTGAAAATCTTGTTAAACTTCTAGCTGATAGTTTAAAAATGGTAGATAGCAAGCATAAAGATGGAAGGTGGTGACTCAGAGAAGCAATCCTCTTATATAATAGGATGTGTTATCTGGAGACCGCCTACGTCGTCAATAGCTATTAGCTAGAGAACGGTCACGTGCCAGCCGTCACTCACGAATCAACAGCCACCATGTTACAATCATTCCTTCATGTTGCTTTTTGTTTATTAACGACAACTAGACGCAGAAATTCATGTAAGGAGAAGGGTATTCGATGTTTATGCTATATTATCCGTATCAGTTGTAAGAACTAGGTTAAAGCATGACCTGAGGATTTTTTTTGGCAGAAGATAAGAAACAATTAAGTTTATTAAAAACTCAGAGAAAGTTTACACGAAACGTACGTAATCGTAAAATGTATCAGTCAAATAAATAACAGTTATCCGTTTTCGAAATTATAGTCTCCGTCGTTTCAAGTAAAATGCATTTATTTAAATAAAATCCAAACAAACTACTCTGATAATCTAACCAGAGTAAGGTACTCATATCACGAAAGATATAATTAAAAATGATTCTTATTCGTTTTTCCTGACAAGTTTTTCCAGAATAAACTCTTACTACCCATCATAGATGATATCATCAGTTTTTGATAAACGTGTTAGCTCTTAAATGAGATTTAAGTTTATTTTTTTATGGAGATTTAAATCTTCAAGGATATGACTATGTATAATCGATGTGAAACTAAATTTATTAATCGCAATTCAACTACGATATTCTTGCAACAAAATAGAGGCAAGCAGAGATATTAGAAATTATTTACACATTTTAATACATACGCAACTGCTATGAAATTAATTGACATAATACAGGGATTTCGTTTGTTTTTTGTAGAACTACTTTTCACTAACATGTCGCTATTGAAAGCAACATATAACAATCTTAAATTTCTCATGGTCTCTGTGGCTATTGGTAACCACGAATCCCAAGTCTCATTCGGGCCTATGTTACATTTTAATTTAATTAAAAATTCGCTTATGTTGCTGCTTGATCAGAGTTTATTTATTACGGTTTATTTCCTTTTTACATATTTTACAGACCACTTTCGTTAGTGGTCTTTGTTCACCTTCACTGTACGCGGGTTATTAGGTTATTTAAAGTGGATATCAGCCCAAAAATGTTGCCCAATCGAGTATTCTGACATTTTTTCGAAGTTTTTAGCTACTTAATAAATCTAGAATCTATATAATTTTTCCGGCTGTTACAGAAACTATGACCAAGATTACAATATGAACGTTTTACCAGATTCAATAAAAAACAACGTGATGCTTTAGGGCAGTGATAAAAAGATTCAAACGCGATGAGGAGATGCGTTGTTCATTTTTTTGCTGCGAATCTTAGTCATTGTGTATTGTATTGCCCTACCATTACCTGTTGTGGAAGAAGTAGCGAAAAAGTGTGGGGTAAACTGAGATTTTACTATGTAGAAAGGTGCATTTTATAACAACTAATGATGTGGTTTTCAGTATACATTTATCACTAGCCACGAACGTTGCCCGTGAAATGGGCTTTACTCCATACGCTACTGCTATGAAATTAATTTCCATAATACAGTCATAAACTTTGCTTTTTGTAGAATTTTATTCTTAAAAAATGTGGAAAACCATTTCGGCTGAAAAACGTGGAACTATCAGTACTTTTCAGTAACATGTCGCTAATGAAAGTAACAGTTGAGAAACTTGAATTTCTCATGCTCTGCTACAACCACGATTGCCACATGTCATTCCGGCCTAGGCAAAATTCGAATTTAATTAAAACTTTCACTAACGTTGCCTCTTGATCAAAGTTTATTTCATTTTTACATATTTTACTGATCACTTCCGTTAGTGGTCTCTGTTCTCGTTCGCTGCACGTGGTTATTTAAAGTGGATTTCAGGCCAATAATGTTACCAAATCGAGTATTCTGGCAATTCTTTTCTTCAGAGTTTTTCAGCTATTTAATAATCTGGAATTTCTGAGTTCCTCAACATCACTCTAAGATTTGTTTTGATAGTAGATAAGAAACAATTAAGTTTATTAAGAACTCAGAGAAAGTTTTCATAAAACCTACGTGTTCGCAAAATGTATCAGTCAAATAAATAACAGGTTTTCGAAATTATACTTTGAGTCATTTAAAGGAAAATGCATTTTTAAAAAAATTCTTAGCCAATATTCCGATAATCCAACCAGAGTAAGGTACTAATATCACGAAAAATATCATAAAAATGAAAAATATTCGGTTTTTTTCTTAGAATCTTTTTCAGGATAATTTTCTACTACCACCATACATGATACCCGCCGTTTTTGACGGGTGTTAATAAAAACTAGTAGAAATATAAAAAAAAAGACCAGACAATATGAAACAATACAGTGGCTACAATTACGGTTACGCTCAAGGTACGGATTCATCAAGCGCAAACGTTTGTGTGTCTGTAGTTGGTAGGTCTGGCTTGTTGGGTATATTCTGTCGTTCAGATTAGCGTTTGTATGAGTCTAAATTGCTCCAAGAGTAATAGCTATTGCTAATGCTGCATTTTGTGTTATTTTAAGTAAAAACGAGGACGTTATTAAAGAGGGGACTTAAATCATGTAAACAGCATTAAAAAAATCAACGTGACCGCTAAATGACTGTAATTAATTTAAAACTTTTTGTCGTATGCCACCACAAGGTATTAAGTTCGCAACTTCGTTAATCGATCTGCGAATTTCTAAATGAGATACAAATCACATTAGACTGTATTTCCATAGAATTTAGACTAACGATAACGCTTCGCTTTCTGGCCGTAGAAGATCGTTTCGAAAGTCTTAAGTATCTCTTTAAAGTTTCCAAACAACTACTTTCTAAATTAATCCTTGAAGTATGTGCAGCCATCATAGAAGCGTTGGGAGAATACATAAAAGTAAACACACTCTCTTATATTTAGTATTAAATCTTTTTAAAAATATGTATCATATATTTATATGTATCATTCAGTTAACAGCAAATACTTCTAACTGTTCCACTCCATTAGTATAACACGCATATACAGCAGTACCACACAGTCCTCAAAGTGCAAAGTGCAGATGCGGGATTTCGATGAAGTGGTTACAACAAAGTGGAAGAGAACACCTCACTAAAGCCACGTTATCACATTCCAAATCACTTTCGCATTCACACTGTCCAATTTCAAAAGCCACACTAATTACATTTTGAAATGTATGTCAGTGTCATAACCTGGCTTTCGACAAGTATATTGCAACATAGGCTTATACGTAAGTGCAGCAAATTGATTGTAAATCACAGAGTGAAGTTTCATGATGAAATAACGATCATGTATCTTCCCTTGTGGTTTGGTACATTTTAGCCTTTCTGAAACAGAGCTTATATTGCCGAAAAAAGTAAACATCAAGGGGTTGGCAATATTTGGATGTTTTCGGTGGCAATATCCTCAGCATAACATCTTTGTTTGGAAAAGTTACATATAGAATCACACAACAATAGTCAGCTTTCATTTGTTACATGTTCACCAAGGATTGAAGTTAGAAAACGTTTCATGTGATCTTTATTTATTTTTCCACTTTTGATTGCCTCCACATGAATGTTTCGTGGACAGGTTGTTTCAAATATTTGAACCGAAAGTGCCTTGCATCTCTTGAAAACGGATGTACAACTACTGGCGCTAGCAGACTATTGCGGAGATCTGCATGAAAATGACACACACCACAGTTTTGTTTATGATCGCTTGTTATTCAAAACATGTTTTCCTGCGGTTCCGAGAGTTCGATGTCAAACCTGTCTCTTGTAAGCGCTGTGATAATCTCTTTATCCCGTAGCTAACCTCTGTTTTATTCGTTGCATCTGTTTCGGTTTTAATTTTACTTGATTAAGTGGCTTAAAGGGTCGAAAGAACTTGAATCTTAGACACGGTCCGTGTTATCGCTTAGAGTAGTTAAATAAATTGTTCCGGCCTCCGCGCTGCTAATCGCTCCGTGGTGATGGTTTGCGTTGGAGTGGGAGGGATTCCTCTCGGCTCTAGTCGGCAGAAGTTGCCAACTCTCATCACGCTGATGGCCGTGGGCGCCAGACGGTGTCGGACGGCAATAAGTCGCTCCGCCCGGGGCCCGCGGGCTGTCAGCAGGGAGGGGCGACCAAGGAAAATCGTGAACCAAGCGTGACAACAACTGGCCTCGCATTCGGCAGCACACAAGTAAGAATACCCCTCCGGCCATCGAGTTTTCCGTGGTTTCCCCAAATCATTCTAGGCAAATGCCGGGATGGTTCCTTGAGGAGGCCATGGCTGAATTGCTTCCCGTTCCTTGCCCACAGTCCTTTCCCGCCTCTAATGTTTCGATGTCGTCGAGGCGTAAAGGCAGAAGCAAGACAGAAAAATTTACGAGTTTTTTAGTTTTAAATCCAAGCAGTTGATTTGTGTCACCTCTTACCGTTATCTTCCAGGACGTGTTGATTCAATTTTCTCCCATCCCATAACTGGTAATACTGCTGGGTTTTTAGTCGAGGAATTAGAAACTGTTTGTTACACAAACCGTATATTACCACACTTAGGTCCAGAGAAGTTTCTTTTTTTCATCAATCAGAAATCCTTTTCAAGTGGCCAACAATCAAGCTGTCTCAAGCAATTTTGCTTGATTTAGCTCGATACTTATGTATTTGAAGTATGCTAGATGACTTCGTGGTCTCGCGTTATACTCTAGGTTCGCTGTCAGGGTAAGGAGACCTTCAATGTAAAGGGGAGCTTTCTACGGTACCCAACATTTCCACAGTGAGACTGCTCAGAGGCGAAGGACATGTTAAAGACTCTGCGATTCATGGAGGGAGCTTTTAATTTTCAGCCTGTCATCTGTTTGTTTCAATTAACATGCGATACAGGTTACCGCATGATTCGATTACCAGCAGACGAAGCAGGATGATCAGCCTCTTCAGAATTTTACTGGACAACGGCTGAAAGCTGCAGGTAATTTCCCAATAGCTGCATTACAAGACTAGCTGTTAATACAATTGGCAATAGTGATTTCCTTCTTCTGTGAACAATATGCAATCCTTCTTTGTATGGCGTGTCCTGATCGAAGACAACATTATGAATGATTCCTAAGACTTCCGCGGCCGTCTTCGTTCATTACACAAAACTCAGGTAATGAAATAAACAACGTGGCATAACCCGAAAGTCTATTAATAATGAACATTATGAATGCTTGCTAATAAAAGTCACCAATTATCAACATCTAAACCTGAGAAAATGATGTTATAAATCCAAATTCTGTAACAATTTTACTGCCTGCTTGCTGCGGTCCTGATTAAACATTTTAAGTTGTTCTTCCACTTAGTTGAGACAAGGACGAGAAATGTTCTATTTTGTCGTCTCGTAAATTCGAACGGCTATGAATTAAATATTCAAAACTGACCTTGTAGTGGGTGCCTTGGTGGGCAAACTACGTTATAATTATCTTTCATACCTTTATGATTAATAAAGGGGATTTTTAACTTTAATTTTTATGAAGGAGTGAAAATTTATTAATTTTGCAAGAATCTCGATGTTATTTGGAATATAGGTTAATTGTCACAATATGACATTTATTTTCTTATCATTGGCGATTACAAGTCTCAGCGAATTTACCGTTAACATTAACACAAATTGGCAAAATCATAAAAGCAACGGCCAGAGGTACAATTAGCCATCATGAGCAAGCAAACAATTGTATATTTACTTTTAAATCCATCTCAGAATTAAAATGCCAGAAATAATGACATTTGGAAACAATGAAAAATACAAGTTATGACGACTCATAATACTGTGACTTTACAGTTAAAAGAAGATCATGGGCGCAACGAATGAACAATATATCATTCGAAAATAACTAATTTTAGCAAATTATGCCGCTAGCTCAGGGGTTGTTTCAATTACAAAATTAGAACATGGATCTATCCTCTCAAAGTCGCTTAAGGGTTCAGTTTCACGGAATGCACAATCAGATGGCTTGGTCGTAATAAGTTACCATTGTAGGTCTGCGTCTGATGTCTGCGGTGTTCAGAGATGACCCACGGTATGTGAGACTGTCTCACAAGGCGGCTACAGACACGTCCTGTCTGTTAATGCGCATCATCGCATTACTGGCGGTGTCGCCGTGATAAGCCTGCTACAGCAAGTCGGCAGCCAGGAGTCGTACAGCGGCAGTTGCCGAGAGAAGCCAACTTTTCGAGTCCACCACAGACTGGACTCGCATGGAATCGAATGTCCAGCTCCTAACTCTTCGGTATGAGAGGAAAACTTCTTGCTCCACCCCTTGCAGTCTCGAAGGTCACATTTAACAGAATATTCCCAGCATTTTAAGTTATATGCTCATTTGGATTTGATCTTCAGGTTGGCACCTAATGTCACGTGAGATCCCCGATATCTTATTTGCCCCGCGTATATCACAGAGGTCGGACATATTCGGCTAAGTTCGACGGGGTGAGAGCGTACTCGGGTGGCTGGTTTTTTGCACTGGGGCAGTGGCCTATTGTGGGCTCCCGATCCCACGGTGAAAGCTGGCAAAACCCTTTATTCCTGACTTCCTGCCTCCGTGGCTCGGGAAGACCACGATTAGCTTCAAGCCTACATAGCTCAATAATTCTTTAATATTCGCTTTAACAATGTACACTGAATGTTTACCATTGCATTACAGTCCTCACTTGGAATCTTGCGTACTTTAGGAAATTATAACAAAAATCTATTTAGGTGGTCGCCCAAGATTTATGTAAATTACTCTAACATTATTAATCATATAATTAAAAAAATGCACATTGGAACTAGGCGACAGTGCGTCACGTTACAACCTGCAAAGATAGATGGCTTCTTACATTGATATTAAGAGTTAAACTATCAAAACGCCTGCAAAATAGATATGACATTAAGACATCACTTCCAAGCTGCTAAATTCTGCATTTCCTCTGTGATATCAATAAAGAGAATAGGCTATTTGACAGTATTCAAAATATATTACAAATTGTAGTCATTCAGGTAGATTAATGCTTAAGGAAGTTATTTTTGTTAAATTTGAAAAGAAAAAGGGATTGTTTCTAATTAAAAAAGCGAAATAAAAATAAAATTTTTTCTTGCCTCTTGTCAAGTGACCGAAAACGCTCTGTGATTGGAGATCGCTTTAGTGACGTCACATGCCGGTAGGCGCTACGGCTGCGTATGGAGTGTTTCCCGCTATCCAAGTTTTCAATTATTTTTTGCTGGTTATCTCTTCTTAATAATGAGATTTTGCGTTGAATATAAAATGAAGAACAATTTGTAGAAGCCTACAGCGGAAAAATACCGTAAATTTTTTGTCGTACTAGCTATAGAAAACAACCACTGACTTTTATTCTACGGAGCTTGAGAATGTAATAACTTCAGTTCCAGAATCATTTATATTTAAACTGGAAGTTAGAGATTAACAGAAATCTTTCATAAGAATGACTAAAATTTTAAATTAAATTAATTATTTTAGCAGATATTTACGAGAAAAAATGCAAGTGCAGTATAAGGTAAACACAGCAGTTAAATAACTAGATGTTATGGACAATTTTTCTTAACTGCGGATAAATAATTATAGATAAATAATATTTTTTTCCCAACGAAACTGAATTTATAGTTTATTTATTTACCGACCCGCGTTCACTTCAACGCACGTAGAAACTGTGATGTGTAAGTGTTCACTATTAAAGAGAAGAAAAGTAAAGATTCCATGATGTCAAGGTAGCTGTAGGGTTAAAGAATGCTATAGGAATTTGAAGATCCTTTATTCGAACCTTGATTAGGATAATATTTTTTTCGTGTGTACATTTTTTTTTCTGTTTGCCGTTTGTTGCTTTATAGAATCTTATTTTTATTAGAAGAAGTATAAAACGTCATGCAACCGTTTTGAAACATATATTGCTGTCATACAAGAAAACATTTATAAAACGATAACCTCCTGCTTTTAATTTTGAAACATGTACATCAACATTGCAACAAAACCCAAGTACTAGGCGGTGAATTTATTTTAACAATAACATTGCACGCTAATTTCGCAACAATTCCGGAACGCTTTGAATACTTTTTTTTGGAATTTTCACGTTACGATACAACTGTATGGTAGGGGGGGAAGGCGGAAGCAAGCCTGATAAGCTCTTTGGACAACCGTAAAGACACTCCACTCGTCCGCGTGACGTCACAGTTGGATGGCGGGAAATTCTAATTGACCAATGGCGGCCAAGGTCGTATGACGTCACACGTTAGTTCTTTGGCCGGCCGCTGGGAGGGCAGCACTGGGTGGGCTTGCGCTGGACCGTTAGTTCACCGATCGGCGGCTAGATGGCAGTCCCCGTTAGTTCTTTGACTGACTGGTAGATGGCGTGGCATGCATCATTTTGGTCTCGGTGAAACCTACAAATATTTGTCACTGTTCTGGCCTGCTCTCCATTAGCCGTTGCGAAATGTTTCAACACACATACAGAAAGTTATCTATGTTTGCTTATCCATTAGCCATTGCGAAATGTGTACCGCGCGGGCTGGCGTCCTGTTAAGCAAGCGCTGCGAACCGTCTTGGCTACTATCGACACACAGTAAAATATTTTCTTCGGTTCTGTGTCGTGAAAAATACTTAAGCATGAACCATTGCGATTTTTTTTACTAAAAAATAAAAAAGTCCACATCAACGGATATTACGTGAACAGACATCGGTAGCGTTGGGGCTAGAGTGCCGAAGGTCACCGATTCGAGTCCGGCCGCGGTGTTTTTATTGAAAAAGCCGTCAATTTCAAAACGAAAATCAAAATTTTAGTTTCCAACACCTAGAGAGTATGGCGCCAGCTTGCCTTGAATAAAAAGTAAGTCGTAAAGCATAAATGTTTCCTTTTAACGTTTGATATGGAAAAAAACCGTCATAAACTCCAGATATAAAACCGAGGAAGAATTCTATGTGTACCTGTTTTCATGAAATTATTTAGCGTTCTGGCCTCGCATTCGAGAGGACGGCGGTTCCGGGCATCCAGATTTGGGTTTTCCATGGTTTCCACAAATCACTCCAGGTGAATGCCGGGATGCTTCCTTTAAAAGAACATGGCCGAATTCCTTGCTCCCCATCCTTTCCCCATCTCAAAAGGCCACGTTGTTAGAGAGACGTTAAAAAGTTTAAAAAAATGAAATTATTGTGATAAAGTATAGCAATACCACACATACGCTATTCCTTTCAAAATTCGTAGCCTCAATAACCCATCAATGGTGAAATGCTTTCATTGAAACCGAGAGACATTCACCGCCGAAGGTAGGGAAAACCATAAAAAAATTCCGTTAATCGAAGCAGGTAGACATTAAAAATTAATTCACCGACGAAGAGACGGGAAACAAACTCACTTTTTCACATCATTTTTGATTCGTTATGAACAATATAATATAGCTCACGAGTGTCACCTACAGTCCGTGTATTAAGGATGTATTAAATTAGGGGTAATGAAACACAGACACTTTTAAAACTCAAAGAGGCATTGAATGGGTTTACTGACGTATGTAAGTATGACCTCCATGAATTAATAGCTCCTAAACTAAAGCAAAGTTGTCGATTTGAAAACCAGTTTCTTTCCCTACAGACATTTCTGAAGTGAATACATGATGTCAAACCAATCAGCATATAATTTTTCAAGCCTATTTCTCAAACCTACCATACGTTATTCCTTTCAAAATTCGTAGCCTCAAAAACCCATCAATGGGTGAAATCCTTTCATTCAAACCGATAGATATTCACCGACGAAGGTAGGGAAAACCATAAATTCCGTTAATCGAAGCAGGCAGACATTAATAATTAATTCACCGACGAAGAGACGGGTAAGAAACTCACTTTTTCACATCATGTTGGATTCGTTATGAACAATATAATATAACTCACGAGTGTCACCTACATTCCGTGTATTTTAAAGGATGTATTAAATTATGTGTAATGAAACACAGACACTTTTAAAACTCAAAGAGGCATTGAATGGGTTTACTGATGGATGTAAGTATAACCTCGATGGGTAGAGAGCCTCTAAACTAAAGCAAGTTGTCGATTTGAAAACCAGTTTCTTTTCCTACAGACATTTCTGAAGTGAATACATGTTAATCTGTCCACTGATATCAAACCAATCAGCCTGTAATTATTTCAAGCCTATTTCTCAACCCTGTCTTTGGACAAGAGGCCACTTGAAAATATTTGTGACAAAACCTTTCCCACACCAAAGCTAGAAAAAATCAAAGTTTCCAGTTTGACCATGGCAAAAGCTCATGGAATGCAGTGAGGGGAGAAAGAATTCATATTAGCATCAGTGCGACACCTTATTTCCCTAATATTATCTCTGCTGCCATTGGTATAAAATATTTAATCACACTCGTAATTGTTGCCATCAAGGTCAAACCTTTGTCGTCTGTCTATCCAGACCAATCTATGTATCAATTCTGTTATGCTTTCGTAAGCAATCACAAATTGAGTGTCCTTAGCTGCACTTTGTCTAAAATTCCAATCAATCCCTTGTGACACATCAGTGATTGACTAGAAACAGAGAGATATACCCTCCTTTAACTGTATTTTACAGCACAGCACGTATGTTCCAGGAACGAAATACCGTTTGTTAATCTTACTAATTTCACCCCTGTCAAATTGAAGTACACCAGTCCTATGTGATAAAAATCGAGTCATGCTAAGCACAGAACATGCCTGAGACCATCGCCTGTGACCAAGGTGGAGATATCGAAAATTTACCCACACCCTTATAGAAGAAATCCAGTGCAGGCTCCTACTTATAGTCTTTTACGCACTATTCCTAATTCTTTAACCAAGATCCACCCCTAGCCTCATCGCCAACGTACCCACAGCATTTCCTCAAACCTCCTTCTGTTTTCCAATGATTCCCACTCCAACCCCTGATAAGTTACCTTTTGTTCGTGTGTTAAAGTAAACCAAAAATTCGCATTCTCCTAATCAGTAGCCAGGTACCAAAATGTTCATTTAATGTGGTTCTACTGCAGTTTTCCAGGAAAATTCTCCCCTTTTCCAGGAAATTATTTTTCAATAAATCAGGACACAGGAGTGTTCTCCATTCCGTTTAAATGTTCCCATCTAACGCCAACCTTCGGATTCAGGACCAAGTCTGACATTTGTTTGTAATTGCATGCTTCGTCCAACTAACCACGATAAAGTTACCATAATGCTCTTAGCTAAGTGATAGTTTCTTGGTCATCAAACAGACATCATAACCCACATTTTCATAGAAGATCCCCACACATCGACAAGTATCCAAAACGTCACCATAGGTGCAGACACTAGTTCTATTACGCCTAAGATAGTGCTCACTCTTGAACTGTCGTAAATTGTTAGGTCAAAGTGGGTGTTTAGATATTTTATCCACTCAGGCCTCATCACCTAAAGTCTAGTGCGAGATTGTGGTCATGGTCAACTTAGGCTCCATACACCACTCAGAATTATTCCACCAATATCCATTCTAACAGCATTATACGCCACCTACAGCCCCTCAACACTCTTCCTATCTTCCAATGACATCCCAGCCCCAGCTCCTTTATTATGTCACTTACTGAATATTTTCCACAGATAAATCTAGCAAATCCTTTGCACCTTGCATTTAATGTACAAAAAATGTGGTTCATGCTTAAGTATTTTTCACGACACAGAACCGAAGAAAATATTTTACTGTGTGTCGATAGTAGCCAAGACGGTTCGCAGCGCTTGCTTAACAGGACGCCAGCCGCGCGGTACACATTTCGCAATGGCTAATGGATAAGCAAACATAGATAACTTTCTGTATGTGTGTTGAAACATTTCGCAACGGCTAATGGAGAGCAGGCCAGAACAGTGACAAATATTTGTAGGTTTCACCGAGACCAAAATGATGCATGCCACGCCATCTACCAGTCAGTCAAAGAACTAACGGGGGCTGCCATCTAGCCGCCGATCTGTGAACTAACGGTCCAGCGCAAGCCCACCCGGTGCTGCCCTCCCAGCGGCCGGCCAAAGAACTAACGTGTGACGTCATACGACCTTGGCCGCCATTGGTCAATTAGAATTTCCCGCCATCCAACTGTGACGTCACGCGGACGAGTGGAGTCTCTTTACGGTTGTCCAAAGAGCTTATCAGGCTTGCTTCCGCCTTCCCCCCCTACTCTGTATGTTGCCTTTATGACATAAATGCATCTATTTAAGAGGTATTTACTTTTAATGTGCAAGTAATTTGAAGTTCTTTTTTACTTTTTATCGGTGTGTAAGTAACGTCCAGTTTCAGTTTTGATGTCTTTTTTGGTTATGTCTCAAACGTTTATAATATTCCTGCTATCCAAAAATTTGTGAAACATTCGGAAAAAAATTAATGTTTTGATGGATTTTAGAAAAGGAATATGCGGTGCTACCAACAGCAACTAGTCATCATCATCATCTAGGGCAGCTTCCAGCCACTGGCCGGGTCTGCTGGGAACAAAAGCCTCGCCAGCGCCTCCTGTCTAACCACCATCACTCTTCTTCCACTGTCGCCCAATTTCCTTCTCGTTCCTACACACATTTCTTAACACCTTTAATCCATCTGTCCCTCGGCCTTCCTCTAGGCCTCTTCCCTTTCAGCTCCATATCCAGCATCTTCCTTGCTAGCCTCTCCTCTCCCATTCTCTTTACATGCCCATACCACTTTAGCTTAGATTTTTCAATTATTTGTTGTAGCGGTTCTTCCTTTATCATCTCCCTGATTCTCTCATTCCTTATTATGTCTCTTCTTGTTACTCCCACTCTACCCCTCTGAAATTTCATTATCACCGATTGTACCCTCCCTTTGTCTCTCTCCTTTTTCACCCATGTTTCTGCTCCATATGTTAAAATTGGTACAAAATATGTTTTATATATTACCTCTTTACTCTTTTGTGGACCAGGCTAGTAGTATTCTAGGGATGGAGCTGGAATTTTAACCGTTACTCGATGACGTCACAGGAGAGGGGGGTGAAGACCACGACGTGAATGGCGTGTTTAGTTCACCAACCCGCAACCAGGCGGTAGCACCGTACGGCGGTAACCTGAATCTATCTGAGTATTCTGTGGAGCTTAGTCGGACGCACACCCCCGCAGGCGACAACGGTTGTTGCTATTGCCAGCGCGCGTCACAGATGATGCGTCGGCGAGCAATGGGTCCCGCTATACACTATTCCTGGAGTGCGTACTTTCCTAGCGCAGCGCTATTTCCGGGTGACGCGTCGGGTCCCGTTAGGCACTGTACACGTCTTTCAAGAATATTTTCGTCTGAACATGCAGCATACGCTATTTCGAGCGTGATTTTCTGCCGTGGAATGTGCGCGTCATGTTATACACTGATAGCTGGTACAAATGATAGATCCCTCAACAATCGTTATTACCAAATCTATAATTTTATTCCTAGGATCTTCGAGGAGCATTTTTTCAGGTCTTATTGATATTTCGAATCATTATAATTCGTTAATTATTTAGTTACCATAAAATTAACTTCTAAAACTATTTTTTGGGCAAAACATATTGTTGCCTTCTACAAACAGTATTATTGGTTCAAATAACAAGTCCTGTTCGTTGTACATTATGTAAGGTCATTTATTTGTAGCTGCCATTTTTTTTATACACACTCCAAGTTGTCTTATTACCTCAACACGCCTTTTGTGATATGTCAGTTTTAAAACGCTGTTCTCTTTTTATTTCTAGTATTTCATACTCGTAATAAAAATACTATACTAATCCATCATACTCAAGGAATATAAAAAAAATTTGGGTAGGGGATTCGTTAAATAAAAAACATAATTTCTTGATAAATGTTACAGATTTATTGAAATTTTAAAATACGTTTTATTGCAATATAATACATCATTCAATACTTATGATTCCATGTGTGTCATAGGCCCTCTCTTGCATTCACATCCTGCCTCCCCCCACCTCCTTCTTTACCTGAGTCTTCACTTAATATCCATTTATTGCCTTACACGTTATGAAATTCCATGCCAAAGCATGTATACCTGTTAAACGTTGCTAATGTTTATGAGATGAGAAATGTATTTATGTGGGTGACACATACTCTCTGTCACACATTGCTGTGAATAACATAGACATGCAACTTATGGGTGTATCTCAAACTTGAATGTCACGAGGGAAGAAAGAATTCGTATAAACATTAAATCGCAGCATCTCGACAGTGCCTCAGTGGTTAAGGCGTCTGACCGGAGATAGAAAGGTCTTCGGTTCGAATCCCTGTCTGGGCGGTGATTTTCATAAGCCCTTAAACCACCTTCACCTCTGGTACAGAACGCTTCTGTGGCTCGGATTCCACGTTAAACTGATAACAACTATATGGTTGTGTACACTTTCAAAAGCAAAGATTCAAAACAGACGAAGGCCTAACGTGACCTAAACGAGCATTCATACTGCATTGAGGGGGAGGAGCAAACAGTCAGCCAGTCGGTTGAACAATTTTAATATCAAATCGTCTCTTGTCTCTGAGCTCAACAAAGTTTTAGGAAGGATTTGGGTAGGGATAAGGCAAATGGATGTAGGTATGGGCACTGTAGGTGAAACACGAGTGGTAATTGTAAATAATATACAGCAAACAGTGAGATCAATACCTGATGAGGATATGTACACACTTTTTCTATAGTTTCATTAACCCTGGAACCAGAAAAAAATCCATCAGTAACAGCTACCAGGTACCACACTGTTCACATTAGTATCGCCTCGCCTCTCACCACACATCAGCCATCTTTGCCATCTAGTAGCATGTGCACAAGTATGAAACTGTTCACATCAGCATCATCTCATATCACCCACATGACAACAAGCCATCTAGTAACATGTGCCCCTAGTACCACAAAGGCATGAGTAGATTCAGGAGCATTTCTTAACACAGGTTGCAATGTCGTACTTTTGATGCTCACTCACAGCTGCATACGTCACAAAACACACATTATTGGTGAAAATGAACTACACACACTACACTCAGACTGGCGAGTGAAAGAAAGGTATCAACATATTTACACTCTAGCTACCTTCCCTCGCAAACAGCATTTCAAGTCCCCAAAACTGTGGACTCCATATTAACCCTGGAACCAGAAAAAGCCATCAGTAACAGCTACCCCCAGGTACTAAACTGTTCACATTAGCATCGCCTCTCACTCACCTCAGACAACTTTGCTATCTAGTAGCATGTGCACAAGTTCGAAACTGTTTACATCAGCATCATCCCATGTCACCCACATAACCACAAGCCATCCAGTAACATGTGTCCCTAGTACCACAAAGGCATGAGTAGATTCAAGAGCATTTCTTAACACAGGATGCAATACCGTACTTTGGATGCTCACTCACAGCTGCATACGTCACAAAACACACATTAGTGGTGGAAATGAACTACACACACTACATGCGGACAGACGAGAGAAAGAAAGGTACCACCATATTTACACTCTAGCTGTCTCCCCGTGCACACTGCATTTCAAGTCCAGAAACTGTGGACCCCACATTATACCACTACATACAAGCAATGATCTGACTGTGGGTTTGTAACACAAGTTCTTCCTTCTCTGGTACATCCACTCATCACGATTTTTGCTCCGAAGGACATATAGTGAACAACCTGAGAAAAATAGATCGTACCCCAAAACTAACGGCAGCAAACTGTAAACAGAACAGTGAAATGGAAGAGTGCTTGGATTCCTGAAATCACTCCAGACGAATGCATGGATAGAGACCTTCAAAAGTCCATGGCCGAATTCCTCACCGTTTCTTGGCATACATCCTTTCTCCACCTCTAATGACAATGACTCGACGAGCCGAAAAAGCCTGATATACTGGAAAAATACTAGAATTTTGGATGGTCTTTTGAAATTTGTCTGTATAACGATAGCACTGTGCCAGTAATAATACCACGGTAGAGTGGGAAATTCAGATAGCGCGACAACACTTATTTTGAAATTCATTCACATTCAAAGGTATGGAAAAAACACATTACACACGATAATGTTAACATAATGCTCTTAGCTAACTCATAGTTTCATGGTCATCAAACAGACATCATAACCCACATTTTTCATAGTAGATCCCTACACACTGAAAAGTATCCAAAACGTCACCATAGGTGCAGACACTGGTTCTATTACGCCGAAGATAGCACCCATACTTAAACTGTCGTAAATTGTTAGGTCATTTGTATGTGAAAGTGCGTGTTTGGATATTTTATCCACTCAGGCCTCATCACCTAAAGTCTAATGCCAGATTATGGTCATGGTTAACTTAGGCGCCATACACCACTCAGAATTATTCTACCAATATCCAGTCTAACATCATTATACGCCATATACAGCTCTCCCAGCACTCTTCATATCTTCCAGTCATATCCAGCCCAGCTCCTTTATTATGTCACTTGTTGAATGTTTTCCACTAATAAATCTAGCTACCTGCTTTGCACCCTACATTTGATGTACAAAAAATGTGGAATCCATACTACACCACTATAGCCTGACTGTGTGTTTGTACCCAAGTACTTTGCTTTTCTGGCACCCCCCCCCCAATTAAATGATTTTTACCCCGAAGTGCATATAGTGAAAAACGTAAGAAACAGCAGTAAACTGTAAACAGCACAGTGGAATGGGATAGTGCCTAAGCCCTGAAACAATGGTTAGAAGCACACATTGATAGTGAGTATAATTCTGTAACCAAATATGGTAGACTCATATCCACAGAGGAATCACGCACACACACACACACACACACACACACACACACACACATTTCCATGCCTAAAGCGAGCTCGACACAACAGAACCAAGATAGAACTCACACTAAGGAAGAAGACACACACACACACATTAGTGGAGGAAATGAACTGCACATCCATATCCAGACAAACCAGTTAAAGGAAGGTCTGACCATATTTACGCATACGTACCCAGAGAGAGACGTACACACACACACACACACACACACGTGTTTGCATACAGCGAGTTCGACATAAACAACAGCAATAATCATGGAAACAATGAATTGGGACAGAAATGTCGTTACCACTGATTAACTGGACAGAGCGCTCGTTACAAAAATCATCAGACAGACGAGTTGAAGCCAGGTATCACCATACATACGCTTACATGCACAAAGAGTGACGCAGATTCACATGTCCATGTCTACAGCGAGTTCAGCATAACCACCTGCACCAATCATGGAAACGAAAAAGTGGTGAAGTACTCTCTTGCTTAATGACTGACTGAAAAACAGAACTCTTCTCACATATCATCGACCTGACGAGAGAGAGGGTGTGCAAGGAGTTTCCGCCACACACCTCAGTGTTTATCCCATTAATAGTGTTAATCAGACACAATTGATTACATGTACTACCATGCTCATATTAATCCGAACGACCTGAATTGCACATCGCTACATTTCCTCCTGGGACTTATTCAACCCATTATACACATCTGCGAAGACAGTACTATACCCTGGAAGTGGTACAGTCTCACGACTATTAAAATTGAGCCACATCCACCTCCCATAAAACGAAATACATTTCCGCTTTTTTGTTTCATAAACCGAAATAGTGATTACATTTCGGCAATAAAAGAGTTATAGGAACATCGAATACGTTTCATTTACTGTTTTAAAGACATTTTACAGTTATTAAGTGTTCACACATAACACGAAAGTTTTCAATCTCAAACAAAATGCTGGTTTTTAGCAAGTACTGGATACAAACAAAATGCAGATTTTATAGCCGTCTACAATAACTTAAAATGACTCGGAATTTACGTTAATATTCAACGTTTGCTGTGTATTATAATTTTGGGAAACAGTACAGACTTATCTAAGAGTTCAGTCAAATATATAACACGTAACAAGATTTCGGATTTAATCATTTTGGCAGTGATCTTGTAAGTATGCTTGCCTGTAAAAGCAATTATTTTAGTTCTGTCGTTTCTTGAACATACTTAGCATGGAACAATAGAAAAGAATCATAACATTAATGTTCTGGCTGACGTGAGACACTGTCAACGCAGCATACGTGAGTAGGATTTGAAACACACTTTTCTATTAAATTTAACTCCACCGTAAAGATTTCTGTCATTGATCATTGATGTAATACGTAATGATAACTGTTTTAAAATAATCAAGGAACTAATTCAAACTAATGTGTCTATTGTGCGAAAAAGTTTTTTTTAGCTAATGTCCTTATTGTGCGACAACGATAATTTCTAGCCTGTGGTATTGGGAAGCAAATGAGAAATGAAATGGAAAGCGACTGTTCTTACGAAAAAATTCTCATCAAAGAAGAACATAAAATTCAAAGCTTCCGTATTTAAAAACATGCTCCGACTAGTGATAGCTAATGATATAATTGATGCATAACCCAACTGGGCATTATTCGTGGCATGAAGTTATCTTCCCTGTCCTATCACGTTGACCGCTATCTCTGTGAGTCCGTAAAAAATTCGGTTTGCGGTAAGGGGCAAAATCGTTAACCGTAGCACAAAAAGAATACACGTTATTAAAGAAGTGCAGAAATTTTAAAAGTTAATTCTGACGCATATCACCATTGATGAAAAGTTTCTTTAATTTTATTTCCTAAATTTAAAATTCCAAGAAATAAACAGTAAATTCCAGGAACGAGGAAAGATAATGCCTGGCTCGTTATTAGTTTCTCCTACCTCATCTTCCGTCTCTGGTAAGCCTGACGCTATGGTGCTGTAATTGGCTCAGGTTCGGGGATGCTGATCCCGGAAGCTACGAGGTG
>JARYHS010005851.1:0-25400 GCA_031002005.1 Vandiemenella viatica
CCACATAAAAATTATCGGTAAGGTATCATATCATCTAAACAATTTCGTTTTGTCATAGAGTTCGTGCTTAGGTGGAAATACGGCATGGACCAAGACAAAAATTTACGAATTTTCGTTCTGGGGCATTCATCGCGGAAATGACGATTTGTTACATTCGAAGCAGTGATTACCTCTGGTAGCTCGTTTTTAAAAGATGACGGATAAACAGAATTACAACTAGGATAAAATATTTCTATTTGTCAATTTTGTGCGGCTTTTTACAATGAAGAAGAGCAGAAACAGTAAGGAAAAATTACAACAAAAGGATTATATCAACATTTAAGAGACTGTCACTGCTTTTTCAATGATGGCGGCATCTAACGGCCGTGCATCGCTGTCACATCGGCATTCATTTTAAAAAGAATTTCTAGCATCTTTTTTGCAAATCAAGAGCCCAAACGTGAAGAGAAACATATTGACGAAATTTCAACTGGTTTGCGCCAATTTCGCGTCGGTTCCGAATATTATTGTTATCTCAGAGTAAGGTTCCTCAACTTTTGGTACTGATTTTTTTAAAAAATCATAACATCTAATATGCCTCACAATCATGAAATGAAATCTCTCGTTTTAAATTTAATTTAGGGATTTTGTATAGCCAATTAATTGCTTTCATCGAAATCAAATCATTTATTAAGATATTCCAGGCTTTTTTCAACGAATACTAAAAGAATCTCTTAAATTATCAATTCTCTGGAGGATTTGACTTATAAGGACATTTCATTTTTGTTTCTTAATCAATGAAACAGTCTCTTTTATGTTACTATAGCGCTTATTTTAAAGCTGTCTTAATGTTATACACATCTAACACTGTGATGTTATTACGTTAATAACGTCGATGTTATTAGAGGCGGGAAAGGACTGGGGCAAGGAAAGGGAAGGAATTCGTCCACGGCCTTTTGAAGGAAGAACCCGGCACTCGCCTGGTGGATTTGGGGAAACCATGGAAACCGCAATTTGGATGCTTGGATGGAATTCGAACCCACGTCTTCTCGAATACGAGGCCAGAACGTTACCACTCACCTACCACGCTTGACAAAAACCTTCTTGTAGTGTAGCAGGATCCACATTCATCTTTATTACCCTGAGTCCTGGGAAATTTGCTTCAGCTGAATATGCTATGCTATGACGGCTTAAAAAAATTCCAATTCATAACACTCCCGACAACCGAAATATTACACAGGTTCCTTTGACTTCACAATTTCAAAATGTGATAACTAAGATATTAATAATTAACTTTAGAAAACAAATAATTATTTTTTTTCTTGGTAAATTTTGGGGATAATATGTGCTGAGCATCTAAACATGCAATGTACATGTAAATAGTTGATAATTCCAAGCTTGTAAGGATAAAACTGTCTATCCATTTAGCCATGAGATCTACACTTATCTTACCAAATCCGCTGTTTTCCTCTTGTCATTAGCGTTTCCTGCCCTTTAAACTGACATCAAGTGAAGGAGAATTGCCTTAGAGTTAAACAACATATCAAGAAATTGTAATTCTTAAACATTACGACGCCTTCATCCTAGATAGTCCTACTTAATATTTGTCAATGTGCTAGCAAATCACCAAATTTATTGATATTGTCGCGTTGGAACCGGGACAGGTGTGAATTCGAAGGTTACTTGTCAATGAACACAGCACTTAAACTGAGAACAGGTTTATTGAGAACTCAAACATACACGCAGCACTGACTGCCTCTTGGGCAGAATGCTCTTCTATTTATACACAGATAGAACGTACTAGAGATTACAAGAGTAGTTAACAAATGAAATGTGTAGAAGTTACAAGTGACCTTAGGAAACATGTAGAATCTTCTGGAAATAATAAACAGAATTAAATAATTTTTGTCAGTGGGCGGGATTGAACCGGCGACCTTCGGTACCGCAATTCGTGACGCTACCCGCTGCGCCATGCTGGCAGACGGTACACTGGCGTTCATGCGGCATTGCTCCCTCTCCTGAGGAAAACAGCGTCCCGCTGTTAGATTTCTTTTGGGGCACGCTGAAGTGTCCTGGATCTTGATCTTGTCGTGGGTCCTCTGTATGGCAGTTCTGGAGGGCCCCTCCTGTTTGTACTATTATCTTCCTGTCCGACTTCCTCAGTATCCAAACCGTCCTCAGAGTCCTTGAACAAGAAGCTGGTTGTGCCTAGCTGCTCGTCAGGATTGTAGTAAGGCTTCATGCGGAGGACGTGAACAATGTCCCTTCGCTTTCGTCGTTTCGAAGACGGCTCATAATCCTCGACTTCGTATGTGACGTCTGACCGGCGGCGTATGACACGATACGGACCAAAGTACCGCTTCAGTAACTTTTCTGATAGCCCAACCTTCCGGACAGGGGTAAAAATCCATACGAGATCTCCTGGGTTGTACGCAACAGGTCGGTGCTTGCCGTCATACCGCTGACGGTCCTCTCCTGGGTGGCCAGTGTTCGTATGCGAGCCAGCTGTCTTGCTTCTTCGACCCTGGTAATGAGCTGTTTTATATAGTCATCCTGAGTGTCGTCCGGCTGGAATGGGAACAGCGTATCCATTGTGGTCTCAGCTTCACGGCCATGGAGCAGAAAAAACGGAGTGAAGCCTGTCGTATCTTGCCTTGCTGTATTATAAGCAAATGTGACCACTGGCAGTATTGTATCCCAATCCTTCTGCTCAACATCCACATACATCGACAGCATATCGGCTAATGTCTTGTTGAAGCGTTCTGTGAGACCGTTTGTCTGAGGGTGGTATGCAGTTGTCATCCTGTGGACAACGTCGCATCTTGACATGACCTCTGATACTAGTCTTGACTGGAATACCTTTCCACGATCGGATATCATCACACGTGGTGCTCCATGCTTCAAAATAATGTCTTCTACTAGAAATTTTGCAACCTCTGGAGCTTCTGCAGTCGGCACAGGTTTGGTGACAGCGTAGCGCGTGAGGTAGTCGGTGCAGACTATTATCCATCGGTTACCGGTTGTCGACTTCGGGAACCTCCCCAAAAGGTCGATCCCAATTCGGTGGAATGGAACTGCTGCAGGTGGAATTGGTACTAGATGACCTGGAGGTAATTGCGGCACATGTTTCCGTCGCTGGCACTCTTTACAGTGACTCACATAATGCTTGACAGATCGGTAGAGACCCTTCCAGTAATACCTGCGTCTGATTCGGTCCAGGGTCTTCACAAATCCCAGATGACCGGATATTGGAGCGTCGTGGAAATACTTGAGAATAGCTGGCTGGAGATGAGCTGGAACGACCAGAAGCCACTTGGGGCCTAGTGGATCGTAGTTGTTCTTATACAATGTCCCATCTATCAATTGAAACCCTCCTTTGGCCGGTTCTCCTTTCTCCAAGGCGTCTATGGTTCTTAATAACTCTGAATCTTCCCTCTGTTCAGCTGCAACGTCACCTAATTCAGCGAGGGCTGAAATTCCATTCATGCTGTTGTGTTCTATTAAAGGATTCCTTGAAAGGCTGTCGGCATCCTTGTGTTTGCGTCCGTTTTTGAATACCACCGTGACGTCGTACTCTTGAAGTCTAAGTGCCCCATCTTGCTAGTCGACCTGATGGATCCTTCAAGCTGGTTAGCCAACATAAAGAATTGGTGGTCTGTTCACGACGGTGAAAGGTTTGCCGAATAAATACGGACGAAACTTGTTGATAGCCCAGAGACAACTGCGAGGCATTCTTTCTCGGTTGTAGAGTAGTTTATCTCGGGCTTAGAGGAATACTCTTGATGCATAGGCTATCACCTTCTCAGCACCTTCCTGAATTTGCACAAGCACTGCACCGATCCCATAACCGCTGGCGTCAGTGTGAAGTTCAGTTTCTGCATTCTCGTCGTATAAGGCTAGAACTGGTGCGGAAGTTAGAGCCTCCTTAAGTGCCTGGAAAGATATTTCTTTCGTTTCATCCCAGTAAAACTTGGCGTCTCCCTGCAAAAGTTCTTGCAGTGGACGTGCCATGTTACAGAATCCTTTTATGAAACGCCGGAAGTATGAGCACAGCCCAAGAAAGCTTCTCACATCACGAATGTGCTGAGGAGTTGGAAATTCCATGACTGCCCTTACTTTATCTGGATCAGCGCGGACGCCATCTCCGTTGACCAGGTGCCCCAGGATTTTTATCTCTCTGGCGACGAAGAGGCACTTCTTCGGATTGAGGCGGAGTCCTGCAGTCTGAACACACTTCAGCACCGTTGACAGTGCGACTCAGATGTTCTTCAAATGTTTTCAGAGAAAACAACAATGTCATCTAAATAACAAAGACACGTCGTCCACTTAAGGTGTCGAAGTAAGTTGTCCATCATGCGTTCGAATGTGGCCGGAGCGTTGCATAATCCGAATGGCATTACTTGAATTCATAGAGGCCATCAGGTGTAATAAAAGCCGTCTTTTCTCTGTCAGCTTCGTCAACCTCGATTTGCCAGTAGCCTGTCTGCATGTCCATGGTTGAGAAGTATGTAGCTCCTTTCAAGCAGTCTAAGGCGTCGTCGATGCGCGGCAGTGGGTAGACATCTTTCTTTGTGATTTTGTTCAGCCGCCGATAGTCGACACAGAATCGCCACGTACCATCCTTCTTCTTTACGAGGACCACCGGAGATGACCAAGGACTCTCCGAAGGTTGAATAATGTCATTATGCAACATCTTCTCCACTTCCTCTCGAATTATTCGCCTTTCGACTGGTGACCAATCGGTACGAGCGCTGGCTAATGGGCGGATGATCCCCAGTATTGATACGATGCTTTATCGTGGGCCGTTTCGTCTGACCTTTTTTTTTGCTGGGGTGTGAATACACCAGAGAATTGGCGTAGTATAGCTAACACCCGGTGGTGTTGTTCCTTGGTCAGGCCGGACCCTATTGGCAGTTCCATAGTTGTTTCCTCCAGCGTGTTGTCGGTACTAGTAACAGAGCATGGATCTTCGTTAATGACGTTGAGCTCGCCCTCCTGGACTGGTTCAGCTGTCCCTATGCACATTCCCTTGGGGATAATTTGTGACTGCTCGTGACAGTTGGTGATCCAAATGTCTCCTCGACCACCGATAATGCTTATGATAGCCGCTGGGTATGTAGATTTCTTTCGTGAGCCTAATAAACTTTCTACTATCGACAAGCACTTCAAGGTTGCGGTCGTCCGTGTTTTTGACTGGGACTCTTCTCATTGCGAACGGCGGGATTGTCACGTTGTCAACGGCGAATAACTTCCCAGAAGATTCTGTGTTACGTTGTACCCGTCGCAACGACTTCTTCAATTTGCAGCTCAGACTGTTCCACAGTCAATGACAGCTTGGGATGCCTTAAGGAAGTCCCATCCAAGGATGACATTATGACTACATTCTGTTAAAATGACAAATTCAACTGGCTGGGTCCTGTTGTTGATGGTTATTCTCGCGACACAAGCTCCAGCTGGCTGGACGTACTTTCCATTTGCGACCTTTAGCACAGTTGCCCCCGTATCACGGAACATTGTCTTCTTTAGTGTGCGACGATAATTGTCCGACAATACGGAGAAGAAGCTCCTGAATCAACCAGCGCCCGGACAGGTTGGCCGTCGATTATAACGTTGATGAGATTTCCCGACATCTTAGTGACTGTCATCCATGGAGGATTTTCATCTGCGGCGGCCTCACCTCCGTAGATGGTCGCCTTGCTTAGTTTTCCTGCGTGCGGCGGCTAGGGGAGCGGCTGGTAGCTCTGTCCGGCGACGATGAACGGCAGCGGCGCGTCGGGGATCGACCTCGTCTAGGGTACGGCGATGGGCTTCTTTCCCGTAGGTCGACCGAACTCGTCAGCGGGTGGCTGCCTGGGGTAGAAACTGTTCGGATGGCGGAAGTACTTGCGGCAAAATAATCGTCAAATACTCGTCTTCTCTCTCTGCAGTAGCGTATGACATGTCCAGGGCGCCCACAGTGGAAACATACTGGCGCGTTGTCTTCTGTCCTCCAGGACGTCCGTTCGTCTGCGGGACGTCATAGGTGCCGGAGGATTTGGTTGTGGCCGTGTCGGCCGGTTCCTAGGCTGCCGTTTGGCAGCTGCAGCATACGTCATATCAGGGCGAGGCCATTCTTCACGTCGAGTGCGATTGGCTCGGCAGACAGGAGCTATTGTCTGAAATACCTCTTTTTCCGCCGCGTCGGCTCCTTCATGACCCACTGGGCTTACATCCATGGCCATGATCTGATGCTCACTCGGTTCAAGAGTCCCAGCTGCCATGAACTGTTGTAATTCTTCTCTCACAATTTGTCGTATGAGAGACGCAAAGTCGTGCTGGTCTTCCACAACTGCCATAGGGACTACGTTGGGAAGTCTGTCATACTTCTTTCGCCCAACCCTCCTTTGTTGCATCTCCTCAATCCGCTGGCACCACTTGATGAACTCTTCCGTCGTAGCGACGTCTTTTATCAGAAGAGCTTGTACATGTCTTCTGCAATACCTTTCATTAGGTGCGTGATTTTGTCGGCTTCAGTCATATTCGGGTTGACTACGTTGCATAGGGCCAAAACATCCTGTATGTAAGATTGCGTCGGCTCCCAATGTTGTTGGGCCCGGTTCTTCAGTTGTTCTTTCCGCCGAGCGGATTTGTCGCTGGTGGTCCCCAAACGTTTTCTTGAGTTCCGTCTGGAACATTTCCCAGTTATTCAGTTTTTCTTCGTTGTTCTCGAACCACTGCTGGGCGGTTCCGTTCCAGATAGAAATAAACATTTGCCAAGCACATGGTATGATCCACCTGTTGTACTTGGCGACTCGGTCGAACCCTTTTAGCCATTTGTTAGGATCCTGTCCAGCGTCTCCAGAGACACCGATGGGTGTCGAATGTGCAGCTGGCTTGCCGCCATGGGTTTCCTAATGACGCGGACTTTCGGAAGGACGTACTGAGTATATCCTTTGTAGTCCGGGTTCCAGTCCGTGTAGGCGGCGACTTTTACGTTGCCTAATCGGAGCCACGACGATGCAGCTGTTGCACAGGGTACCCGGCGTCTCCACCAAACTATGTCGCGTTGGAACCGGGACAGGTGTGAATTCGAAGGTTACTTGTCAATGAACACAGCACTTAAACTGAGAACAGGTTTATTGAGAACTCAAACATACACGCAGCACTGACTGCCTCTTGGCAGAATGCTCTTCTATTTATACACAGATAGAACGTACTAGAGATTACAAGAGTAGTTAACAAATGAAATGTGTAGAAGTTACAAGTGACCTTAGGAACATGTAGAATCTTCTGGAAATAATAAACAGAATTAAATAATTTTTGTCAGTGGGCGGGATTGAACCGGCGACCTTCGGTACCGCAATTCGTGACGCTACCCGCTGCGCCATGCTGGCAGACGGTACACTGGCGTTCATGCGGCAATATAATTCCAAAACATCTCATTTTCAAGATTTAAATCATCTGAATCTCAAAATCTACCATTTTACATCAATATATTGTAAGACGGAAATGTTGGCTGGGGTTGTACCAAACGTTCTGTCTCAACTATGACTGTGGATAGTTTCAGCTCTTGCTTTGCTACATTAATTTGGTCGCCACCTTGCTTGATTTAAACCCCAAGCTAGGAAATGGTGTAGATAGTAATGGTCACAAGTCTATTGCTGGTAAATAATAATTATGTTCTTCAAAACTGAACTGGCATCAGACAATGTTTCCAAAGATAAAATTGCAAACTCAATCAACCGAACAGCCAGATCAAACCCATTGTTCAAAGTTCAACTATTTAACATGAAAGCATATAAAAGTTCATCACACTCCCCTAAAGTTTGACTTGTATGCCGACGAACACTTAAGTTATACCGACGCACCACGTGGTGTTAAACACGGCTTCAAAAATTCGTACATACATGTTCTAACTGAACCTCGCCGACTGAGTGTGGGTCTACATTGTGTCAGAATAACATACCACAGAGTATGGTCACACTCATACTTAATCTGCAAGACTGGAGCTACCGACTGAGAAGGCGTCTGCATCACGACACAAAACAACATAGTTGCTCTGTCACTTAATCTGGCTGGTCAACTGAGAGCGAGGAAAAATCTGGGCGGCTATAAGTAGAAATGCCCATAAGAATGCAAAGACTTCTGGGTTCCCACCGAAGTACTCTGATAAACTGATCAAATGTCAAATACCAAGCTTGAAACTTGCATCAGAATTTGGCCTTGATGACTAAAAATATTCCTATCATTCTGAAATTTTGAGAATAGCTAGATCTTCTAAAAAACCTTAATTTTAATCCTTATAAAAAAAATTCATATCTTCAATAGCTTGGCCGTAAAAAAAATAATCATTTTCTGACATTCCAAAACCTGTTAATAACTTTTACAATTTTGCAGTTACGAAACTGAAATAACTTTTATTTTACTTCTAAAGGACTGTTCTTTCATTTGCTATCAAACAAGGCATGTTTACTATTGCAGAAGAGTGAAATAAAATTTGTCTACCAAAAACAGAATCTAACTAATTAATATTTTCTAAGTTCTTAAAAGCTATCAAACTAAAAGTGGCTTTAATCAATTCCATGTATTCAAATTACCACTAAGCAAATTTAAAGTATCTAACTGCTTTCTTCGATTTATTATTTTGCTATATATTTTTTCTGTAAACTCCTCCAGGTGAATGCTTGAGGATGATGCAATAGAAAATACTATCTTGTTCAGCTTCTCAAAACTGTAAAAATCTGATTTCTAGCTTGAATAAACTTAGTTACTGATTTAAAAATAATATTCATCACTGTTCAATTTAACTCGCAGTTCTAAGAACAAATTTTGTCACGCAGTTACAAATTTTTTTAGGTTACTTCACAATATCTTTACTATTCCTTTAATATCTCTTCAAATCCCTTATTCAACTCCTTTTTCGTTTTGTTTCATTAAACTGCGTGATGCCTCTAAATGCTTCTTTTTAACACTTCCAATTATGTTGTTGTTTACTGTCTTAAATTCTGTAATCCCTTTAAAATTACTATATAAGGACAAAATGTATCCCATTACAACTACAACACAAAACTGGTTACTTTATCAGTTGAATTGATATGATATTATTATTATTATTATTATTATTATTACTCCGCGATTCACTAAAAGTGTGTGGCGGAGGGTGCATTGCACCTACCGAAAGGGTTATGGTTTGGAAGGGTTATAAGGAATATGGCAGGAGGCGCCCATGGGCTATTGTGAGGAACCATCCCCGCATTCGCATGGAGTGATCTGGGAAAACCATGGAAAACCCAGATCAGGATGGCTGGAGTGCTTTATCGAAAGCTACTCCTGTCGGATTTTAAGTTACTCGCCCGGTAAATCCTTTCTATTCCATTCCCTAATCGCTCGTGGGAAAAATGAGTACAGAAATGAATCGGTTCTGGCCCTGATTTCTCTTATCTTATTTTCGCAGTCATTTCGAGATATGAATGTTGCTGGTAGCAATATTTGCTGACTGTCATTCCGAAATACATCTGTCGTGAATTTTTCGAATTAGCTTTCGTCGAGAGCAACGCCTTCGGTGTTCAGGTCTTCCAACCTAACTCCTTCAACATCGCACTTACGCTTTCCCTCCAACTATATACCTGTCACGAATCGGGCGGCTCTTCTTTGGACCTTCTCTAAAGCCTCCATTAACCCCTTTTGATGGGGACCCCATACAGAACAACAATACTCTAAGTGAGGACGTACTAGTGACTTGTATACAATCGATTTAACTTCCTGAGTGCATTGATTTAAATTACGACCTAGAAATCGGAGCATTACGATTTGCTTTTCCCATTACATTCTCGATATGCTCATTCCACGACAAATTATTACGAATTGTTACCCCTAGGTATTTAGCGGAATATACCGTTCTAAGGACAGTGCCATTAATCATATATTCATAGTTAAATGGTGTCACCTTTTACTTACACGCATTACTTGGCACTTTTTAGCATTTAACTCCAACTGCCAATCTTTACACCACGCAATTATTTTCAAAATATCGTCTTGTAACAAAGCGCAGTCGTCCTGGGTTTTGATTTCGCGATAAATTATAGCATCATCGGCAAATAATCTTTTCATCCCCCCTATTATGTCGCATAGATCATTGATGTATATGAGAAACAACAGAGGCCCTAACACGCTTCCCTGGGGAACTCCAGACCCCACTTCAGTAATTGATGAACGCTCACCGTCGAGAACTACACACTGTGTTCTGCCCTTTAGGAAGTCTGCAACCCAGTCGCATATTTGTGTAGATATGCCGTAACCGCGAAGTTTCCTAAGTAACCTAGTGTGAGGCACAGTGTCGAAAGCTTTTTTATTTAAAGTCTAATAGAACCAAATCAACGTGGGATTGCTCATCTATAATTCGGCACAAGTCGTGAATTAGAAGTGCAAGTTGTGTTTTGCAGCATCGGCCTTTTCTGAATCCATGTTGATTTGGATTTAAAAGCTCACGTTCATCCAAGAACAGCATGACATTTGAATAGATGATATGTTCTAAAATCCTGCAAAATATTGAAGTTAGCGAGATCGGCCTATAATTCTGAGGATCATTAACATTCCCATTTTTAAACACTGGAGTTACGATAGCGGTCTTCCATTCGGCTAGTATTTTTCCTTGATCCAGAGAGACGGTATACAATTTCATCAAATACGGTGCAATTCCCTTGAGTAGAATCTTGTAGGAATACCCTCTGGTCCAGGAGCCTTATTGGTTTTTACATTCATAAGCAGTTTACTTATTCCCTCGACATCAAGAGCGAGATCATTCATAATTTTGTTGGTACGATTATTAAATATCGGTATCTCCTCTGAGTTTTCTATCGTGAAATCCTATTTAAATATATCATTCAAAATTTCTGCTTTCTCTACGCTTATTTCTGATAATTCACCATTTTCTTTAATCAGCGACGGCATAACCTTACGAGAGCCTCTTATTACTTTGATATACGACCAGAACTTTTTTGGATTAGTAATGAGATCTTCGGATAAATTCCTGGCTTGAAATTCTTTAAACGCATCGCGCATTGCCTTACGCACTTCCGCACGCAACTGGACTAATTTAGCACGAATTAGATGAGTCCCCCGCTTTTTCACCGCGGCATGTAAACGCCTTTGCCTCCTGAGCAAACGTTTCACTTCTCTATTGAACCAAGGGAAGTTATTACTGACCTTAATACACTTCTTAGGAACAAACTGGTTTAAACTGGTCCATATTAGTTCTTTTAAATTAAACCAAAGTTCCTCAACATTTGTATTTAGCATGTACGTTTCAAAATTCTTCGCAAAGTGGTCCACCATACCCGCATCGTTTGCCTTATCAAAGCAAAACACGAGTTTCTCTTTGTCATGCTTCAGACTCAGACTAGAGTTTAACATTACTACAACCGCCTTGTGATCCCTTATACTGTCTTCTATACAAACTTTATCTACAATATCAGGATTGCTAATTAGAAAAAGATCCAGAATGGACGAGGAATCTTTGTCGCACCGTGTTGGCTCTTCGACCATCTGTTCTAGAGATCTTTCTGCAAATGATTCTAGGAACATTTCAGTTATTAACCTATCTCTTCCACCCAACCTGAACGTGTATGTGTCCCACCTAACTGACGGTAGGTTAAAGTCACCACCCACAATCAATATATGTCCTTGAAATTTTTTGTAAATGTTATTAAGCGACTCTCTGAAGTATTCCGCGTTAGCCAAATCAGAATCCGGAGGTCTATAAAATGACCCGAGTATGAACTTTAAATTTTTGCCAATTTTTACCTTGACCCATATTAACTCGCAAAAATTTTCTGTTTCAGTTATGACAGAGCAATTAACGGTTTTACTTACGGCCACGAACACACCCCCGCCCATTGAGACAGTTCTGTCCTTCCGAAAAACATTGAAATGAGGGCCAAATACTTCGCTAGATTCAACTTCAGGTGTCAACCAGCTCTCGGTTCCTAGTATTATATTGACATCATTAGTCGCAACTGAGGCCTGAAAATCCGCTACTTTCCCTCTGATACTCCGAAAATTTAGTACCATTATCTTTAGCTGCTTCGTATTGTTATTTGTGTCTAAAATAGCATTTTTCATACTCGCACTCTGACGGTAAACGGGTGAAGTATTGGAGCTGTAATATTAAAATTATTCGCGCCATCACTACCGGGACCAGCTTCTATGTTATCAGCACATCCTCTTCGGTGAAATGAAGGATCCTCGGGCCTCACGCTGTTTCCTAAAAATAATTCATATCAAGGCGGTTCCAAATTTTAGCAGCCACCTTGGCCATTCTAGGTGTGTAGTGGACGCCCGGCCTGTCAAATGCGTCCCAGCTGGCAGCTATCATCGGACGAAGGTCGACGAAGCCCCAGTTGTTTTTGTGACACAGCTCCTGCAAATTACTATTTAAATTAAAGATCTTCCATCACACAGCCTCCCCACAATCTACACGCTCCACCACACTGCAAATTGAGAACTGTAATGAAACTGAATTTTCCCGGGCGGCTTCATATGCCTTTCGGCCCAACTTGTCCATGGATTTAACTATATCTGGAACAGAAACACGACACGAGTCATTAGTGCCAACGTGCGCAGCTACTCTTAACTGACGGCAGTTCAATTCCCTAATCGCTTTTGGAATGGCCTCCATGACACGTGGTACGGTTGCTCCTGAAAGAGAAACGGAATGAACGTTAGTATGAGGATCTGCACCGTTCTTCTTGGCTAATTCCTGTAGCGGTTTCTCCAGCCGTCGCACGTTGGAGCTGCCAATGACCAGTAAACCTTTTCCTGGCAAGACTCGGGGTCTGCGGGTAAATCTTCCCTGCTGTCAATGTCAAAAGTAGTAAAACATTTTAATTGATGAAGTGTTTATTTGACTGCTTTGAGCATATCTTAGCATTCATTCTACTTGCCATGAGAAACAATTTTCCATTTCTGTGCAACATTCAGCTTTTTCCATGCATCCACTGAAAATTTTTTTGAATCTACTGAAGGTTTTTACAAGTTATTGGCATGGGATGGTTTTCTCTTTTGTGGCTTTAACTTGAGATGTTAATGTTTTTATAGCCAAACAAACACCGTACTGTTCGTGAAGCAAAATTTTTAATATTGTTCTTCTTAAATTATTATGTAAGAGTAATGAATAAAGCACAATTTAAATTTTATTTTCATGGTAGAAGATTCCCATTATTAAAACTAGCAATTTGAACAAAGTTTTTTTCCAAATTTTAAAACTCTGAATTTTTATATTACTTTTACTTACAGTTAACTGAGAGTACTGCTCTTTTAAAAATTTATTTTATTCATTGAGTACTTTTATACAACACTGTGTATGAGGTTACAATTAATGTTTTTAATTGAATTTCAGATGTTCTTACTGTTACCAATCTATCAACATCAGCTAGACAGCTTTTCAACTACCTTCTTAGTCATGAAAAGGTGTATAAAATGGAGGTGTTCCGTATGGTTCCAGTTACTTATGAAACCGACACTCCCAATGTAAGTATCTAGAAATATGCCTTATATTATAAGCATAAACTACTGATGGCTGTATCTGCAGTTAATGAGAGAAAATGAAACCTTTAACATGTTTACATATTTTAGTGAAAGGAGACAGAGATAACCATTTTTCTCATCATGTTTATTAATTTAATTGAAATATTAGCAGTTGCAAGAATCTTTTATCTCCTGTTGCATTTATTTAATTGTGCATATTATTAACGATATAGTGCTTTTGATGATTTAATCTGTTGACGGATTTGATTAACTCCCTAATGTATAGTCATAAAATTCACAGGTAATAAGTGATGTGTGTATTTGTGAAAGGTCTTTCCTTCCTTAGTGGTTAACATATTTGTAGAGCTGTTTGTAAGAAGGTCTTTGTTGTGTGGAATGGAAAGGACACCTGAATTGTCTGCAGAAATTGGCATAGTACACATTCTGTACCTGTTATGAGAGTAATTAGAAGACAGGTAAAGTGGACAGTGGATATGTATGAGGTGTTTTTTGTTAATATCAATTCATTAGGAAGGGGAGATAATTAGTTCTGGGATCTTAAGGTCAATTAGTTTGAAATCAGTGATGAGCAAATAGAGCTATTGCCCATCACTATGTTAGAAAGATACGCAAGGAAAAGAAGTTGTTTACAAATCAGTAGCACAAGTATAGTAGGAGTTATTCATGTGACTCTCAGCTATTGGCTCTCTCCAAGTCATTTACAGAGTGAGCTGTAAAATGGAGGCAAATATGGCAAAACAAATTGGATTGATCAAGTGACTTGTTGACAATGTAGTTCTTAAGAGATAGGAACCTTAGGGTGAGGGTAGCAAGTTAGAGCTGGCTTGCCACAGGGTAGTGCATTGGACCGTTGTTGGCTATTATTCTGATGAATTATTCTGTTGACTATGGTACCAATAATTTGTAACAATAAAGGAGTTATAAATAATTCAATGGAGAACATCTAAATTAGTCTGCAGAAATTTCCATAGAACAAATTTACTAACTGAGATAATAACGGAGATAGGTTGGTAATAATTGGAAGACAGCAGACAGGTACAAATAGTGGTGGCTATGTGTAAGGTGTTTTTGTTAATGGGTCTTGTAGAATACTGAGAAAAGAATTTTGAGTAGTATTTGAATTAGAAGACAAGGTTTAAGGTGTTCTTGTTTAATGAGATCTTGTTGAATTTTCAGTAATTTAATTTAATTGTGATGGAGAGCATGTTCCGGTGACAATTTTCCTTTGTACTCATTTCTCCCTTCCTGTACCAACCTTATTTTGCCCTCTACAAATTAAACTTTAAATTCTGTCAACATTTTTAGTAAATTATTCATAATCTATTGTAGTATTTGAATTAGAAGACGATATTTGTAACCCAAATTTAACACTTGATTTCGGTCATAAGGGAGTAAAGTTAGGTGCAGAGTGAGTTGTTGAACAGAATATCTCAAGAGCTTATAAGGCATAATGTAGACATTTGGGGAAGGTGACAAGGCATTGTAAGCTCCATTACAATTGATATCAATCAAAATAAGACCACTTTCTAATATTCTTGGCCTTTTGTCGAGAAGATTTAATTTAATTTGTTCCAATGGCAATTTCCCTGACACCCATTTTTTCCCTTTCCTTTTCACACATACCTTTTCGCTCTACTAATTTCAACTTTAAATTCTTTTACCGCTTTTGGTAATTATGCACCATTTCTCTCAATAATTTATTCCAGTCTCTGACCCCTTTATCTACAAAAGAAAATCTTCCAACACAGTTATGCCTGAAATCGAGCACCAATTTGTAGTCATGGTCATCTTTTCTCTTCCATGCAACTCTCCTAATTCTGCCACCAATATCTTTCCACACCTTATCACCAATATATGCCTTGCACAATCCCATGACTCTCTTCACTTTCCTCCTATCTTCCAATGAACCCCATTCCAACTCCTTTATCTTATCACTTACTGATTGTGTTCTGCAGTAATTTCCAGAGACAAATCTAGCAGCCGTTCTTTGCATCCCTCCAACTCCTGTATTTGATATGCAAAATGTGGGTCCCATACTACACTACCATATTCAAGCATGGTCTGACCAATGTTTTGTAGCCCAATTTGCTTACTTCTTTAGAACATCCCCTCATCACTCTCTCCAACAAGTGAAGTAATTTGAAAACTTTTTCTACTACCTGACCAATGTGTCATGCCCAATTGAGTTTATTATCAAATGTTATGCCAATATATTTACGCTTCAAGTATTGAACAAGCAATCTTTCCCCATCTGATAATCATAATCTTTAGTGTTTTATCTGTGCACCTAATAGGCTGACCCTTCTTTGCATTTATCTTCTTAAAAACTGCTTTGCTTTTTCACTTATAAAACAAGTAGTCTGTATGCTGTCATCTAAGATTGTATGGCATGATTTTATCTCACACCATCATCTTGCATAAAGGAAATTATACATAAAGTTATGTATTAAAAACAGTAGGCCTACTTTAAACTGTTCGTTTTATATAGATCATCAACATTCTTAGATTCAATTGGCTTTAAGATTTTATAATGCTTGAATTTACTGTACCAACTGTTCAGAACTTCTAGAAACCGTACAACAGTTTCTTTAGTATCCTATTTGTTACACAAATGCATCACAGTTACTTATTAGTCTATATTTAAGATGTGAGATCAGTTTTTTCTCCTCATCTAGACATCATTCTTATTATAATCCACTTATAAAAATAATTTGTGAACATCTCATTACTTACAGGATAACGAGTATGTTTTGGTGCAGCTGGAAAACACACCTCATATAACATATAAAGATGCACAAGACATGAAACATACAGATGACTTTGATGTTACACTTATTGTTTCCCATCAGTCAAGTTATTTTGAGCAAACTGAAAAAAACAGTGGACAATCAGTTTTACAACTCAAATATTACATCATTTTAACAAGTCGCAGGTAATGCTAGTTTGCTAGAAATGTATTAGAAACTGATATTTAAAAATTGTTAATTGCATGTTCTTTTCACAATTTTTTCCTCAATAGGACCAGGACAATTTATGAAATTAAAATACAGTAGAACTATGCTCTATAAACTACAGTGTTGTTGTGTACTGTTGTTATTTGTTTAAATTCAATTGTTAAAAAAAAAGAGGAATTTTGAAAGAAGATTATCAAATTGTGTGATGTTCTTAACTGTTGTATACATGCATATAAACCATTTTTATAGGAGCTATTTTAGATAATTTCTTGTTAAATTGATTCAGTTTACTTTTTATACCTGTATATTTTGGGAATAATATTATTTTCTTTGTATATTTAAATTGATGACTTGAAAGAGTAAACACAAGCGATATTCTTGTTGTCTATTTATCACTCAGTAATTTTTAAAAAAAAAAAAAACATAAATATTACTTGTTTCTACTACGTTAGACTTCTCCATGTTATGTTTTAAATTTATGCATTTTTATTGATGAACATTAATAAAAGTAACCACAATTTTAAATAGTTTATTTCACCATTTTTGGAACCCATTTTGCATTGTAATAGAGCCTATTTAGTCACTTAAATTATGAACCTAAGAACCTTAGGTTTTAAACTATCACATATGGAACAAAAAACTGCAACTCATGCATCTAAAATCTAACAGTTTATGGAGATTTGTTTTTGTTAAATCATTCGCTTCATCTAATTTTGCCAACCAAATTTTTAATATCTCATAAACTACTGGGCCAATTTTAACGAAAAATTTCTAATACGCAGCAGAATAATTGGTCTTTCACATATAATTCAAAAATTTGGTCAAGTTAAAAAAGTAGGAAAAACATTAAAAATTGAATGTTTTATTTTTTTATAAATATTTACCCATTATTTGTAGTATTTTTTTAAAGTTAAAAAAAAATAACACCTTTGAGTTATATTTTATATTTGATCACTGTCTTCATAAAAATTGCTGTAAATGTTGTATTTTGAACCTCCTAAACATTTAATGGTATAAAAGAATAATATTAAATTCTGAATTTGATTCTGCCTCTAATGACTTTAATGGTGATGGGGAGTTAAGACTGCATTTAAAGTAAATGAATTTCACCTTTATCATTGTTCCACGATTAAGAAGGACAATACCACGAACTGATTTAGATAAGTCAGATTAGATAATGAGACATGTTAAGAATGCCATGTGTGAGGCCTTTAATCACTTTCATTGCAATTCCCTCTCTAAGAGCCTCACTGAAAAAACTAAGAAATTTTGGTCGTATGTAAAAAAAAAAGTTAGTTGTAGTGACAACAATAAACCAGTTCTAATCCAAGACGGTTGGGAAATTGACGACAGCCGCGACAAGGCTACTGTATTTAAAACCAAATTTAAAAACTCATTCACGTGCAAAAACATGGAAAACATTCCCACTTTACTACATCATGTAGAATTAGAGATTGATCTGGTAGAAATTGATAGCGCAAGTATTGTAAAGCAATTAAAGCTCCTGAAGTGGGGTAAAGCGCCAGGTCCCGAAGGTATACTAGTAAGAGTATTTTAGAATATGCGGAGGAAATTGAATCATTTATGTCAGATATATTCCGTAAATCTTTCGAAGAGAAAAAAGTGCCTTCTGACTGGAAAATTGCCAAGGTAATTCCTGTTTTCAATAAAGGAGATCGGAGTGATCCTAGGAATTATTGACCCATATCTAACATCTGTATGCAGTAGAATTCTGGAGCATGTCACATGCTCTAACATTATGAAGTTTCTAGATGAGAACAAGTTACTTACACCGTGTCAACACAGATTTCGGAAGAAGAGATCGTGTGAAACTCAATTGGCCCTATTTTCCCATGATGTAATGAAAGTTATCGAAGCAGGTTCGCAAGTTGATGCAATATTGTTGGATTTTCAGAAAGCTTTCGATTCTGTACCACACAACAGACTTTTAGCGAAGATTCGTGCATACGGTATATCGGATCAGATTTGCGAAATGGATACGTGATTTTCTAACTAGTCGATCACAGTATGTCGTTATTGATGGGGAAGCCTCTTCTAAGCTAGATGTTACTTCTGGCGTTCCTCAACGAAGTGTAATAGGACCACTTCTTTTCTTAATTTTTATAAATGATCTAGATGACAATGTTAAATGCTGGTTGCAGTTGTTTGCTGACGATGCAGTTATGTGTAGGGAAATAAGGTGCTCTGAAAATTGCTTAGAAATTCAACGTGATTTGGATGCTATTTCCAAATGGTGCCATAAATGGCAGCATACACTTAATTGCTAAAAGTGCAAGGCAATGCGAATAAGTAAGAAAAGAATCAGTTTGCTCACGAGTACAAATTAAACAATTCAGTTGTTGACACAGGTTTATTCCCTGAAGTATCTGGGGGTAATAGTACAAAGCAACATGAAATTGCACTTGTGCATAAGTTCCGCCGTAGGCAAAGCTAATTCTAAATTATGATTCATAGGTCATATTCTGAGGAATTGTAATGCTCATACAAAGGAAATAGCATATAAAATACTAATGCGTCCACATCTGGATTACTGTTGTGGAGTTTGGGATCCATATCACAAGTTCCTGAATGCCTGATTGACTCAGTGGAGAGGGTATAGAGGAGAACTGCTCAATTCAGTGACTGGTTGCTACAGCCCTTATGAAAGCATTACAGAATTGATACGTAGATTGGGCTGGGATCAATTGGAAGACAGACGACATCATTTGCGTTTGAATTTATTGAAGAATATGCTAAATTCTATGGCCTACGAGTGCAGTGAGATACTTCTTCCACCTACCTATTTGGGTCGCAATGACCGAAGGGATTAGAATTCGAGAAATAAGATGCCGTGCTAATGCTTTTAGGTATTCTTTGTTTCTTCGTGCTATTCGGTATTGGAATGCGCGGGATGGTGCTTAGCACCCTCTGCCACCCACATGGTTTATGAATTGCAGAGTATGGATGTAGATGTAGAAAGAAAAAGTGATGAGTGTTTTTCTTTGCGTATTAAATTCAGGCAATTTTCTGAGATTTGTGAATACTATAGGTTTTTATTGATTGTTCTCTTGTTTAAATGTTTATATGTTTCTGTGTGTTTGGAATTTTTGTGCCAGGGTACTGAACATTTTCAGTTATTTACCTGGTAATTTATAAGGATCTTTAGTGATGGCATCAGGAAATGGTTTCTTTCTTGTTGGTTTTGAGTGGAAGGTTCTGTACATGCACACAACTCTGGGCAGAGAGAAAGCTCTGACTGATTTGAATGGAAGAGAGTAGTGTGAAAGTCTAATCTCATTATGAAGTTGACATGAGGTAAAAAAAAAAATTGGATTTATTATAATAATAAAATTATTTTTCGTGCATTCTGAAATCATTTAGTACACATGTCCATGCTCCAAATAGGCTCACCTTCCTGCTGTCATCAATTGTTGTTATATTTTCCTCGTGTATAGAAAGAACTGTTAAGGATTGATTTATTGATCTGGTGCCTGATGTAGTAAAATTTAATTCTAATGTGCAAATATAACCTCTTATTTTCATGAGTTCTTTACCTTTACAATCTGTATATTGTTATGTTTTTATCATTGAAATGCGAGCTTCTTAGCTTATTCTTTATCAGAGTGTCATTCAAGTCAGTTAAAATAAGCAGCCTCATTGTCACATTGTGATGAAGCAGTTAATTTCGAAATATACCCATTTGCATGTCAAATAAAATGTTGTGGGGTTAAATGCAGTAAATTTAACACCTTTAAATAATTTTTCTATGATTTCAGATGGGCTTAGTAATTTTATAAGGATCTTTAGTGATGGCTTCAGGAAATGGTTTCTTTCTTGTTGGTTTTGAGTGGAAGGTTCTGTACATGCACACAACTCTGGGCAGAGAGAAAGCTCTGACTGATTTGAATGGAAGAGAGTTGTGTGAAAGACTAATCTACTGGGTAAATAAGTTAGTTAAGTTGTAAAATGGAATATTAAGTCAAAGGATCGGATTAAATTAACTCTGTTGTTGAAGAGTTTTAAGATTTAAGAACAAGATTTGTAAGGCTTCCATTGTTTTCGAGGTGTGGCTGCACACAGATGTGCAAGCCGAGGTCTTGGATATAAAACCCCTTGCATCATACAGTGGTCAGTTTTTATCTAGTTTTGATTGAAGCAACACTATGTTAGTTTGTGCTACAATTTTGAGTTTGAAGTTATCCAGAACATAGGGAGAGTGTTAAATTATAATAACTATGTAGGGGAGAGCGTTTCATGAAATAGCAATGCTTGCAGTAAGATCATTAGAATACCCTCTCATTATTTTAATTGAAAATACCTAAAGAAGGTAATGTTGACTGTGCAATGTGTGGTGATCCAGGAGGAATGAGGTGTAATGTTGTAGTGGTTGAGGGTATGGAAGAGGGGAGATGGATTGAGAATTGTGAACAACAGATTTCCAGAGGTTAGAGGTGAAATGGCTAAGTTTACACATAGAAGAGAGAGAATATCTGTCATGAAACTGAAAAATAAGTAAACAGATAATAAATAAATATTAAGGATCAAATATAAATCTATATATATGTGATTGTTTTGCAAATTTTATATGTAATTTAAAACATTGTAGCAACATAAACCAAGATAAGTGCTGCTTCCCAGAGCTGGATTTATGGGGCAGGGGGGAGTGGGCGGGGTAAACTGGGATGCTTACCCCATGCAGAAACTTCAGGGGGATACAAAATTGTGTTTGAGATCATGTTTGAAGGGCAGCAATTTATGTCATGGCAGTCCTAGGTTGCCTTTTTTTTCACATCCACTACTGCCTCTGGTGGCAACAATGGGTGTGGCAAAATAAGTTTTAAGGGATGGCAATGTCACAGTTTTTGCCCCGGCTCTGAAAATCCCTAGATGTGCCAGCTGGTAGGGCCCATCTAGAAAGATATTTAAAACCAAAGAAAATCGATTATTCAAGAGAGACTAACAGCTAATGATGGCTACAGATATGGCAACTGCAGATGATACCAGCCAACTGCAATGTACATGTACTATAATTCAACATAAAAAAAATATAGAATTGCAAATCATCCTCTCAAGTAGGAAATTCTTTAGGAATGTCTTTTGATGTCAGGTTTATTCCTTTATGGATAATTTCACTTCACTCAACTGCCAAAAATTATTCTACTAAAATCCTTTAAAAATTGTTGACTTAAAAATACCTGAAAGCATAGAAAATATTGATTCGCACCATGTCTCCAGTCATACTTTTAACTGCTACTAATAACATTCAAAGTTTGTATTGTTCAATCAATAGCTTCAAAAGTATTTCTCTCAGCCAAATCTAATGGTGATCGGAGGCATGTGCCACCAGGTAACTAAATGTCTTGTGAATGCACTACAAAATTGTTTATTCTCCTTTACGTAACGTGTATTACTTCCATGTACCATATGAAACTTAAAATTGGAATATTGAACATATTAAAACTGATTGCAACATTTCCAAATACCTTGGAATAACCAGGGGTAACAATATGAGAACCTATTCTGAATTCCAGGATGGAATTCTTAGTCCAAAAATTAAAATACAATTGCCCTTTTTACATAAAACATGTTACACATAAAATTGAATTGACAAATAATGGAAATCTTTAATGGTAATGAAGAATGAGAGATGATGAAATTTTGAAAAATGGATGTTTAGTCATGGGGCATTACAACATTGGTGCAGAAATGGGAACAATTCGACCAACAGAGGCTGGAGGGCACAGAAGTGGAAGAAATAGTGAGGTCACCTGTGGCGTATCGTGTTTGCTAAGTACACCATACTAAGACAGTGTGCTAGTAAAGACTGAATCACTTCATACCCTACTCATCTCACAGCACTCTTCAACTGGTTTCTCTTAAAGTCTTATCCATAGTCATTCTGATTAACCATCTATGCATGCAGTTTGTAACACATGTCCCTCTTCATAAATGATGGTTGCATCGCACTATATGCAGCATAACATGTTCTGATTAACACTTTCCCTTTTGAAACAAATTTGTCTGTGTCTAGAACTTTAAAAGATTTTAGTGATATCACATTATAGGCAACTTTTATTAATTTATTCACTGGATGTATAATCATTCTTATTGTTTCTTTGCTCTACCACATGTGGGCCTCCATCTAGAACTGAGGATTTTGCTTGGGCACTCACTAACCCGGCATATAAACTGTAATTTTAATACCTTTGTGATGTCACAGTTTTCTTATTTTAGCATTGTGTTTTAAATTTTACAACACTAACCTGACTTTATCTACATAATTCACAGCTTTTGTGGGAACTGGATTTATACTTTATCAGTTTTTTGGGGGTTCTTTACAGAACATGACCTTGTTCGTTAACATTGACGTGGACTCATGAGGGAGTTCATTTTTCACCTCTTCAAACTTGGTAATTTAAGGGCCCAAGCCATGTGATTTGTATCACAGCAAGTCCTGGAAAACCTTCTCTGTTTTATTGGAGGTCAATCTTGGTCATTTTTTCAATACAAGAGTGTTCCAAATCTCACAGGGAATTGTTCTAAGGTGCTTTCCCGTGTTCTTAGTGATATAGCTAACACTTCAATGGCCTTTTGCAGTTGATTTCTCAAGGTATCTTGAGTAGATAGTGATAATATTATATTGCTCACATGTATTTGTACTGATCCTGTATTATTATTAATGATTGCTTGGCACGAGTATAACTGATCCTTCCCTAGAATACAATTGAAGTTCATAACTGTTACCACAAAAGCAATGATGTCACTGTGCTGCGATATAATCTTTCCTTCTCACAATGCTTGATTTCTTCCAAATTTGCTTTTATTCCTTGTCACCTTTATGAAATTCATGCCTGCCACTGATAAGGTGGCACTTGTGCATTCTGAATAAGTCTTAAGTTTTGGGGATATTAATGTTTCATAATCCAGTTTACCTGTCTTGAAAAAACTGTTATGCTGAAATATCATTATCTGTTACATTAATAATTACTTCCTCTTATTTAGGCATGATGCTTCCTGCTTGAGACCTATACCTGTCTTTCTCACTGACTCTCTCTGCTGTCAGCCACCACTAATCCTTCATGTGGCTTAGCTTAACTTTCAGTTCCTTCCAGAACACATGACCTGATTCAAAATAACTTTCTTTGTCACATTATTAACTCAAACTCTATTGTAAAAACTGCAAAGTTACTTTTAAATTTGAAGTGGAATTCATTAATATAAACTTGGTCCCATTTACTAGATGTTCCTGTCCTGATATGGTCTTGGTGTACAGTGTGTATATTACAAGTCTTATTGCATGGCCTGTTGTATCAGAAGATGCCATTCATTTGTCTTGCTAGCTGAAAAATACTTGCATTTCTGGATCAGGACTTTGTTGATGGGGGGGTCATGTTCTGGTGGAACACAAGGGTTTTGTGGAGGAGGGTGTAACGTAACAACAGTAATTTCGGGAGTTAATACTATTTATTATGTCTGAACTATGATTGTTGAACATTAAGAGCCCTCTACATTAGTTGCAATAGGAATTATGTTATTTTACTGTTGCTATTGTTTTGTGACTAAATAGCTGTTTTATTAATTTTAATACGGTGTGTTTCATTACTGATATTATATGTAAGTTGCTAACAAACATCACAACAGTGGGAAATTGTTGCTGCATTAATATTTGTTATAATTTAGCCTTTGGAACATTCAATATGTCTGGATGATTTTAATGTGCAGAAATGCCCTGTCTTCATGGACGCAAGCAGAATCTTCAGCTGTGAATTATTTCAGGCAAAACTTTTTTATGCACTCAGAGTTTCGTTGACCTATTTTACGTTTATAAAAAATGCAATATTTTGGTACAAAACTGTTGCAAGTGGGTTGGTGGTGTGATTACTATAAAGCATCATTAAAGAAGGCCGTTGAAAACTCATTTTCCTGTGAATTGTTGTTGAATGCCTGATTGCATTAGTCTAACTAATTAACCACAACTATAGTATGATAAAGAATTTATTTCAGTGCTGAAGCAAAGGAAATTGTAGCTTCATAATGGTGTGAGACTCATACAGGTAGGCGGCTGATATTAGGACTTGAGAGATATTGAAATAGGGGATGATGGATTGGTTAGACCATGTGTGACAGTTATGGATGAGCAGGCTGTTAGGGAAGGATCATTTGGTGTGAAATGCAGCAGAAGTATAGACAGTGTTGGAGTTTGGTTGGGTAGACAAAGGTCCTGTTATGGCCATTTAAGGGGGATATATCCACTTCCAGTTAGATGACCTTGGTATAGGAGTGGGGCCTATGAAGCCCAGGATATGATAAGTTTGCAAACTTTGAAGGAAATTAGGGTTATTTTCCTTGTATGTCTAATTTGTAAAAAAGTGCTCAATGCATCGGATCAATGTAGGCTCATAAGTTAATAGACAATAACACTGCCGCTAAGATGTAGCCTATAATGGGAACAGTTTTGCCGTGCAGGGATTAGCAAAACCGATGGAGGTAAGTACTTGGTAATGAAATGGATTTGGCAAAAAAAAATCTTCACTCTGGTATGCTGTTAATATGATAATGACAAGATTTATAAAAGGAATTATAGATTAAGCTGTTGGTTTATATATGGATATTTGTGATTACAAGTTCATGGTTGAGATGTAGTGTTAGGCAGAATATTGAAATAAACTGTTAATTTCTATATTTAGAAATAAAAGTATACAATTGAGTGGAAGAAATGCTGTGAGACGATATTTATATGGAAAGGAACGTTTGAGTGTTTGGTGTATTTTATCTTTCCTTTCTATATAAAAGAAAGTGAAGTCAGAGGACACCACAGATGATGTCAGCATGACATGGAACACTTATGTAATGGTTGGGTATACCCACTTCTTCAGCAGGAGAAAAAGTTAATACCTTTTTTGTGCTAGCCTAATTTATCTTAATATGTAAATATATAGGTAT
>JARYHS010005853.1:0-25372 GCA_031002005.1 Vandiemenella viatica
AAATCTATCTTATAATCAAATACAAACTCCTAAAAATACCTACTCATCACGGTATTTGAAGCTGAGATCAGGAAAGAGAACTATCGGAAGTAAGCACCTTAACCGTGAGCTACCAGACTACATTGTTTTGAGGTATATATGTGCTAACTACAATCATAATCGGATAAAAACTGAGGGTTTATAGGAACAACAGTGACAAAATTAAGGTGAGCGGAATAGGAGGAGTGGTTTAGGTTTCTGTGAATCAAACATCATCAGCTTTTATTCTATTTGTTTCAAGGAATAGGTCTGCAAATCTCCATGTAAATTAGATAATAACTGTGTGTTTGTATAAAGGTTTTGCGAAAAGCCTCCGGCGTGATTTGACGCGCGCAGCAGGTGGCTTCTTAGGAACTCATTATTTCCTCCAGCCCAATATCGCGTAACGCGTAAGTTTTCACTTTTTAAAAAAAAAAAAACCTTCCTACTCATTGGTCGGCGCATTTACAATCTGAGGATCCTGTTGGCCAGAAGGGATGTTGCTGGAACCGCCTGGAAGAGCGCTGTCGAGCCTTCCTGAGTGGCGCGCAGTGTGGCGAGAAGCAGAGGCTGGTCTCACACACCAGACACCTGCTGACAGCACAGCGGGCGGAGTAGTACTGTTACACGCGACGCTAGGGTGTGCTGCCTTTCATTTTCGTGGGTAGAGCAGACATGAATAAATCATCAGATACTAACAACAAGCCAACACGATAATCCGTACAATTTGAGAACAAAAACAATTTCAGAGGTTGTTTATAGTTACTGACGGTTTAAACCAGGGGTCCCCAAAGTGGTCGGTATCGACCCCTGGGGGTCGATAAGAGTTCTCCAGGGGTCGATTAATACACGGGGTCGAAAGGGGTAGATAGATAAGAAAGGGGATCAATTAAATTGTCTAGGAAAAAATGGGAATTTTCCAATAAAATTCCAAAATAACTGACTACCCCCGTTATAACTTGAGTTTTACCGAAGCCTGCGTCGCTTTAAGGTGCGTTTTCACTTGAGAGTAGTCGCGCGAGAAACTCTCGAGAGTTACTCTTAGGAAGGTGTCCATTTGAGAGTAGATTTTGGCTAGCTCTACTCTCGAGAGCTCTCGGCGGGCTGCTTGCCGGGGCAGTTCTCGCAACAACTCTCCAAACCGTGTCCACCTGAGAGCTGAGGAGCTGACAGTAGTCAAGATGGCGGGGCACTTGAGAAAGGTCGCAGCAGTGATTATACTTGCTGTTACTAAAAAAAAAAAAAAAAGCGAATAGGAAAAGCTGCTGGGTGAAGAGTTGGATTGAAAGGAGAAGAGTTTTTGGAGCTGGACATTCACTTACACGGGAATTGCATATTGAAGACGCTCAACAGTTCAGGAACTTTTGTAGGTTAACTAGTTGTGAAGTAGAGTTTGTAATAGAATCTGTGGGGCACATAATTTTCAACCAGAACACAAAAATGAGGAATTCAATATCAGTACGTGAAAGAGTATTGGTTACTCTTCGATTTTTTGCATCAGGTAAGTTTACTTATTATATAATACGTTGCTCTAGATTTAAATATTATATATATATATATATTACATCGTTTTGACATAATTTTTAGGGGATTCGTATTCTAGCCTCCAGTATCTTTTCCGAATACCGGTGTATACTATTGGTAGAATAGTAAAGGAAGTAGCCCCTGCTATTTATGACAGTCTGAAAGGGAAATATTTACAGGTAAAAATACTTTAATAACCATTTCGAAAATTATACATTTTATTTGGTAATGATCAATTTAATTGCTTATGAATACAGAAAAAATTACAATTATATTTACAATTCAGTGCTGTCAAAGTTCTCAATTAATTCCTGAGCAGAATGAGATTCACAAGCTTTTGGCAACGCAGGTGAGGAAAAGACAAAAATATTTTCTGAGGAATTACTGGAGGACAAAGAATACATTTCATCTTCATCTGCAGCACGAACTATAGCTTTTCTTATTTCATTTTTCAATTTTCTTCTTACAAAATCAGATCGCAGACTGCGCAATTCCAACGCAACATATTCTCCAAAATGATCATATTCATCCGGTACTCCCTTCGCCAGTACTTGCAACGCAGCATTTAGTGCGATATCGTCTTTTTCTTGACGAATTCTTTTCGTTTGTTTCTTTGCGTTAGTTTCAGTTTTTTTAGTCACCTCCTCGTTTTCGCTGGGATTCTTTTAACTTTCAGCAATTCCTCTTCTGTCTGACGTAGTATTTGAAGATTCCTCCATCTAAAATTGAATATCAAAAACGAAAAATACTTCGTTAAAAAAGGATCAGTAATAATTATATTAATTAATTATATAATTATATTGATTAATTGATGATAGGTGTAATAATCATTGATTGCATTAAATCGATTATTCTTTCATTACAGTTTCCAGAAAACACAGAGCAATGGCTTAAGATATCATCTGAATTTTGAGAGGCGTTGGAATTTTCCTCACTGTCTGGGAGCCGTGGACGGAAAACATGTAGTGATTCAAGCTCCTGATAACAGTGGTAGTTTTTATTATAATTACAAAGGTACGCACAGTATCGTTTTGTTAGGAGTCACTGATGCTAACTACAAATTCATTTATATAGATGTCGGTTGCAATGGCCGAATTTCTGATGCTGGAGTGTTTTCTAACTGCAACTTATATGAAAAACTGGAACAAAAGGCTTTACCTTTACCCGACCCAGAACCACTTCCTGGACGAAGTATGCCAGTGCCATATTGTCTTGTTGGAGATGATGCGTTTGCAATGAAAACGTATCTGTTAAAAGCTTATCCCTTTCGTGATCAACCAGCACCAAACAGAATTTTTAATTATCGCCTGTCAAGGGCACGTAGAACGGTGGAAAACAGTTTTGGGATTTTAGCAAACAGATTTAGAGTACTGAGAAAACCTATGCTCTTGAAACCTGATATAGCCAAAAACATTGTATTGTCAATATGCGTCCTTCACAATTTTCTGTTGAATGGAAATGCATCTGCCTATTTAGGAAATGGGATTATTGATTCAGAAGATGAGGTAACTCGAGATATGGAGCCTGGGCTCTGGCGTACTGAAAGTAATCCAGAGAATACATTTTTTTCATTGGAACGAGGCAAAAGAAATAATTATACAACATTACAAAAAGATGTGAGAGATGAGTTCAAAGACTATTTTATGACTACCAGGGGTGAGGTGTTTTGGCAATATAGACATATTACTGTGTGACTGGCCATGTTAAAGAAAATATTAAACTTACCAAATTAGATTGTGTTGGAAAAGCAGTCAATCCCGGAATCACAAACTTCAGTGCATTGAAGTAAGGCCACTTGCATTCATAATTTTCATCTGCCCCACTTCCACTTTTCCTATTTTTAATTTTTTTCATTTCTTGAGATACCTTAAAACATTAAGAAAAACTTACTGTTGAAATTCTTATTGTCATTACAATGTATCTACAACAATTATAAAAGATATTGGTATTAATTAAAATAAATGATTTGAAATGTATATGAATCGTTTAAATTTAATTTGAATTACCTGATTCCTTAAATTGTGCAGCTTCCTTTGAACTTCATCTGCTGAACAAAAAAATTTCTCTCCTATTTCCTTCAAAACATTTTGTTTCTTAATTCTGTCCCGGTAATCGACACATTTCACATTCCACAACACTTCTCTAGCTTCATACATTTTAATTAAGTCCATTGTTTCTTCCGATGACCAGATTTTACTCATTTTGGTACTACCTCTCGCCGAGCTCTCAGCTTCTGCTCTCAGACTATACGAACAGTGTTCGTATTCTGCGAGCTACTCTCAGACAGCACAAGAATGACGTGTCGACTTGCGAGCAAGTCGATTATTGTCAGCTCTCAGGCAGTAGCTCTCCACTCGCCGCGAGCTACTCTCAGAGGCGTGTCGACTTGCGAGTTACGCTATCGAGAGCTTCTCGCCAGTATTTACTCTCAAGTGGACACGCACCTTTACAGAGTATATGCTAAACTTAATGTCATCAATGAAAATGTATGGTCCCTTTTCATTAAAAAAAAAAAAAAAAAATAAAAAAAAAAAAAAAGAGTAGGCACAGAAGCAGTAGTGATGAAATTGAGGGTGTATAAGACATTTCTTACTTTCAATGTAAAATACTATTTTATATTTCCAATTTTTAAGACTTGGAAATAAAAGAATTCTTAATTTTGTCTCTTCAATAATTATTATTTCAGTCTTTTAGTTAGCCAGTCTCCGGATTTTTGTACCCAATCTACCAGTGGCGGATCCAGGGGGGGGGGGGAGCAAGGGGGTTGGAGCCCCCCCCATCCCCCAAAAGCACCAAGGTCACCCCCGACGACATGGATTTAGGGGACTTTTTTTTGCTCTACTATTTGTATGAGGGCACCAATCTGGAATAATGAGAAAATGAAATGTAAATTGTTAAACTATGTAAATAGAACTGTAAAGTAATGAAATGTGAATTGTCATAAAACGCAAAGAACTTGGTTGTGTGGCTGATAAGGCCGAAAGCCATTTAAATAAATAAATAAATAAAAAGTCGGAACCGCGTATCTTGCTAACGAAATCGTAACATTAGTAAGCACTTAAATTCTAGGTTCATGTAAGTTTGCTATGCTTTCTGCTGATCGAGAATATGCAAATATGATCGCGATGAAATAAATAAGCCTATGATTCTCTATGAATTTTCCATAATAAATTTAGAGAAGAAGAAAATTTGTATTATGGGTAACCTCTCTGTCGAATACAGGCGTATTCCTTAAATCGACAAGGATGTCGAATTTTTGTTCCTGATCAAACTGAACGAACATTCAAGCCGTTTACATTTTTATTTATATGCTACAGAGTGGTGCCAGAAATGTAAAATTTACACGTGAAGACGGTCTTCAGTACCTACAATGTCATATTTAGAAGTCTGTAGCTACGTGTATCTTAGGCGGATAGTAAAATACTTCACTTGTGAAGTACTTCATGTAAAGACGGCAGATATCGCAAAGGCATGTCCTTATATTACCTAAGCCGTTTTTTTTTTAAAAAATTGCGTTGTTTTTATATTGCATTTATTGTTCTATTTTTATGAAGGAACTTAATGTAGAGTTGCTTCTCTGACTATACAGTCTCTCCCAGGGTCTCACGACTTGTGGCACCCGGATTCTGGTTTTGCACCGATGGAACTCCATCTGGGTCTGGAATTGCTTCTACTTGGATCAAGCCACTTCTGTTAACTTTCCTCTCGATATCTCTTGCGAAGTCATTTAAATACAACCTATGATAACGTTTCAACAACAAATGATTGGGTAGTTTTCGATTTTTTAAATTTTATAGCGAAATATTATTATCGCCCTATAGTTACACTGGCAAAAATTAGAATCTCAACATGCATACAGGAATGGTAGAATTTTAGGAAACTTTGAAGATATATCCAGGGCTATACCTAGAAGAAATGATAACAAATGGAAATGGATCAGGCTAAGTTATTACCTTTAGATACAGTTTTCAGTAAGAAATGCGTCCAACTTGAGCACCAATACATTCGTGGATCCTTGCCGACATTGAATCAACAAGTGTTTTGAATGTCTTCTTGGGGTATTTCTCTTTACGCCTGCATGTCTTTTGCAGTCAGTTGTTGCGCAGTTTGTGCTGGGTCATCATGTGATCAAATGTGTCTACTCCTGGTATCCCAGACATGCTTTATTGGGAACAAATCTGGGGACTGTGCTGTTCAAATTGTGATCGAAACTCCTTGCAAGGCTTGTGTAACGATGGCCGCAATATGAGGACGGACATTATCTTGTTGTAAGATGCGATTTGAATGGTGAACATGATGGGTATCACAATAAGATGCAGTACCCCGTCAACATAGTGGTGGGCTGTCATTGTGCCATCAACAACAGCCGACGCAGTCATGCATTCGAAACTGATTGCCGCCAAAAAAATGACACCGGCGACTCCACTTGTGTGATGTTCTGAAATCACAGCAGGTAAGCCGTTTTCCAATACGCCTGCGAACATGTCGTGAATTATCACTTTGCCACAGACAGAATCGAGACTCGTCTCTAAACACAAATGTACGCCATTCACCTGTCCTTTTGTGTTTTGCATTACGCCAGGTTAGATGATGCTGGCAATGAAATCAGATTAATGGGACACATAGCATAGGGGTCAGAGAGTGTACTCCAGCTTCAAACAATTGGTTTTCAATCGTCCGAGGAGGGGGGTGACTCTCTTCTGTAACCACTGCTTGAATCTGGCCTGCAGTCAACCATTTACCAGCAGCAGCCACCCACACAATTTGGCGGTCTTCACGTGCTGTTATCCATCTGTATAGACCTGGAGTATTAGAGCTTTCTTTTATCACTGCGTAACAAGTCTGTATACTGACAATGCACTACGGCCAATCCTTTGGGAGATTTCACGATATGTTGCACCTTTTTAAAACACGTCAATTCTCCGACCTCTCTCACAGTTAGACATTTGGGTGTAGAGAGTTATCACTCTTCGCCTGAGCATACTTAGCCAACAAGAACTCGTGGACAACAAAGTGTCATGTTACACCACATTTTACGCCACTAGTACGTTAAAAAAATAGCAATTTACATAATAGATAGCACCGTAATTCTCATAATATTACATGTAAAACTTTCAATTTTAAATCATGTGGGCATACTAGGGGCCAAATTTCATTCATTTATCACAACACCGTCTGGGTGTTGGGATTTTAATTTGCGCCAGTGTGTGTATCAGTTGCTAGGTGTAAAGGTCGAGCTCTACTTTGCCAATACTGGTCTGTACCGTCACCGCAACTACAGTCGGCCGATTGGCAGCTCGCCCCCTCGCGTCCACAATTTTCTATAGCTCGGCCGTGTTCCTACCCGGTCTTTAGTCTCCTTTAACGTTTTCAAGTGATTGTTACAGGGAATCAGTGTTGTGGATGACAGGTAGGTTTGACACCCTACTTTATTACACTGTACTTTATTTTACACAGTTTTGGTACGAAAGTACATTAAAATACTTTTTTATCTGACTCACGTAATCAGTTATTTGGTTGATCTTTTATGTACAAAAATAGTATCCCAGCGCAGTATTAACAAATCATTATCACACTGTACCGGAATGAAAGATTCTCGCATATTTCAAAGCAATCGCAATGAAATGTCAATCACTTCGCACTTGACGTGTTTGTTTTGCTTGAGTTCTTTTCGATTCATTCAGTATTTTTTTTTTTAGTAAAGAACGAGGTTATAACATATTTTAATTTAAATTTAGGTCGTAAAGATTTTGTATAATAAATATAATAATTTCATGTTATCTCAAAGTTCTAGTCACAGAGTTTCTTATTAGGAAACTCGCAGTGCACCTATATCGTAGTCACCTAACTTCGAAAGGAGACCTACAGATTAACGTGAAATTCGAACACGGAGCGTCCTAGAATCCTCGTATTAACAGATAAAAGCATTGCCAGAGGTAAATGTTATTTTTTAGGACCCGCAAAAATTACAGTCGAGTCCGAGATTTGAACCGGGACCTTCAGTATTCAAATCGCACGCAGTCATTTGAGTCACCAGGCCGAATGTAGGTGTAATGAAAAATAAGTTTGCAAACATGAGACAATGAACATACTTTTTTTCTATACCATCCATTTTTGCTATCAAAAAACACGAATCAACTTATATGTGCTTGAATACATATTTTTCAGTACTTCTAGATTAGTCTGGCGTATGGTTACAGCGTGCGATTCGGGTGTGGAAGGTCCCCGTTACAAATGCAGATCTCGGCTGCAATTTTTGTGGGTCTTAAAATTGATCTTCAACTCTGGCAACGTTTTGATTTTCTAATGCGAAGATGCTAGAACAATTCCTACATGTTAAGAACATCTTATGAACATGGATGAAAAAAAGACACTTGTTTTAAGACCAACAATAACATGAAAACAACATTTGGTCGTAAGGGAAGGGAAATTTCCAAACTCTCTCTATGCGCTTCTCCACATCCAGCAGACCGACTCTGGTCCACACCGTCAAAACATAAACCAATTCAATGATGGCCGGGTGTCGGACGACATGCCGTGTCTTTTGGACAAACTTCGATCGAGTGAGGGCCAATAGTAAGAAACGTGTCGGTGCGGTGACGGTGCGGAACAGTAGTATCAGGAAAGTGAGGCCCGATCTTCATAGGAGTTAAAATTAATCTAAAACCACTTTCGATCACCAGTGATCAACACGTGGCTAAAATCTTGCCATATTGATTATTGAACATGAACATGAAGTAAATCAAATTTTTAATTTTGAAAATGTGATTTACGGGTTTGCAGCTGTTAAAGCAAGAAAGAGGGGATTGTGAAAGCAATTGTTTTTATTTTATTTGTATATCTTTTAAATGTTGTTAATCTTACAATTTTATTAACTATTATTTTTAAACAACAATAATTTTTATTAAATTATGTTTTATTAATATCATATTTTACACTTACAAGATGATATATTATACTCAATTTTGGATTTAAGTTTTCAAGGGGTGACACCATCGATATCCGCCCCGGGTGTCACCCACGCTAGCTACGCCACTGGTGCCGATGATGGTGCGCGTGTCCACACAATCGCCCATCATTCAGTCGCACGAAGTGGTCGAAAATACGACTTTCTTCGCAACCAATGGAGATACTTTCTGCACTAGATATTCAAAGTCGCTTGATGAAATGCGATCGAAGTTATCAAATTCTGATGATAGTTCTGCCAAACGTTCGGCTAGTTATTTATTTATTGTTTGTCTGGGGGAAAAAAATTATGTGTATGAACGGAGAAGTGAAAACGAATCGCAGGGAAGAGTTTCCTAATACCTAGCACAATAATAGGAGGCTCTGCACCTTGTTCAGTTGCGGTGGATAGTCAACATCCACCATCTGCTCTTCCTCTATCTGTTTCACATTACTTTTATTGTTTTTGATGCTCATTCCGATAATGATTATAATTACGTGATAAGCAAACAGACAGCAACAGCATGTGTTATTTTTCTTTGTGCATCGTTTCTGCCTGGTACTTATTTAATGTTTTCCAGTTATTTCTGGAAGATTATGGTAATCTCTTCTTTAGTTACACCGTCGCCTTTTTTTTAAATACGTTATAGAAATTATCTGATTAATAAAAGATTCGTAAGCCTTTCTTTGTAATTATCATAACTTTAATTCAGTAAATCAATTATTTTCCAATGTTCCGCCATCACTAGCCGAAACTACACAGATAACATTTATATCGGACTTCCTTCTGATGTAGCACGGTTTGTAAATGGAATTTGCGATGATTGAGTTCAGCCATCAACAAACAAAAACCTAACTAAAACAAAACCTCAAGGAATCTATAAAATTATGATTGCGTAACATAGAGTAACTTATTAATCCGTAATCACCAGAAACCGCTATCACTTTGACGTCCATTTTCAACAGACAACAGTCAGTAAATGAAAATTCACAGACAGCAATCCATGATCGCGACGATGGTGGCCACTTTTTTAATCCTCCATCATGGGCGATTGTGTAGAGGAGCCTTAATATAACAAATAATACACAGTAGTGAGGAGAACTAAATGTACAAGGAGGGGGGGGAGGAGTGGAATTGTGTTGATGGGTATCGAAAGAAATTTCCAACAGCGTCGTAATCAGTAAACATTATTTATCACGGTTACTGACTATCCTTTAGACCTTCCTTAGTGTGGGACCTGCACACGTCTAGCTTCGCTTTCGGTATCGAGTGTGGTAGGAGAGCTGTGAAGGCTCCTCTTCACAGTCGCCCCAGATGGGGGATTAAAAAAGTGGCCATCATCGCCGTGATCACGAGGTGCTGTCTGTGAACTTTCACTTACTGATAGTTGTCTGTTGAAAATGGACATCAAAGTAATAGCGGCTTGTGGTGATCACGGATTAATAAGTAAACTGATAATGTAGCAACAGACGTTTCAAAGGCTTTTGACAGAGTGAACCATTAATAGTGCTAAATAACATAAAAACTATTGGAGTTGATAAAAAATTGATTTTCTGGGTAGAAGAATTCTTAAAAGTTACAAAACTAAAACTTAGGATAGGAAATGCAGTATCAAAAGAAGTAGGAGTGAACATGGGAGTCCTATAGGATATTGTATTGGGACCATTGCTATTCGTTATTGTTATGAACGACTGTATTGACGGTTTACTACCAGAAGTTATATTTTTTGCAGATGACATAATGTTATATAACAGGATCAAACAATAGACATCTAGACAAGATATCAAGCTAGGTGAGTCAACATGAGATGAAGATAAATTCAGAGAAGAGCCAGGTTATTAGGTTCGGAGATAAAAAGCTAAAGGTTGATTAGGATTATGAAATGGGGAAGAAACTACATATTGAAGACTCGAAATGTAAATCCCGTGGCATAACAAGAATTTATTCATATTCAACACCGCAGAAACCTCCAGCCTTAGAATTTTCGACTCTGTTTCGCACCCCTCCTTTATGTACCGACACTACTATCGCACTTTTCCTGTCCTCTTGTAAACAGCAAGTATCCAGACTCAATTTAAATAATATTTCAAGATGAGGTACAATGTTACATCCGGCTATTTTTAAGATATCTGTAGTAATATCATCTACACCAGAACCTTTATGTTTTTTTTTCAGATTTATTAGTTCTTTCATGATATCCTCGGGACGAATTTCAAATTTTTTGATCTGCTCATTTCTAATTGTGTTGTTTAGCTCGTTATCCGATTTAGACCCTCCCATTTCTGATTCATTGTCGCTTATGCTCTCACTAAACCAGTTACTTAAAATCTTTGCATTTTTAAAATCCCTAGTAACTTCTTCTCCATCCTTACCTATAAGCGCCTTCCTTTACCCTTTGATTCGAAGTATCTTGCACATATCCCACAAACTGAGATTTGCGTTAATATCATTGCCTAAAGCCATGCAGCCTACTTGAATAGAGCTTAAGTTGCACACAGATACCTATGATGTCGTTACATGCTATTACTTGCAACTGATGTTAAACTGATTGGCCTATAATTTTCGGCTCTAATTTGTTACCCCTCCATTGTGACCGGTACTACTATCGCACTATTCCACTCACCTAGTAAGCAGCAAGGATCGGGACTCAATTTAATTAACGTTTCAAGATAAGGTACAATGTCACATCCTACTATTTGTTACTATTAACACCAGCGGCCTTGTGGGTTTTTAGCTTTTTTGTTTCCTTCATTATTTCCTTAGGATGAATTTCGAATTTTTCTGATTGTGTGAGCAGACTCATTACAGTTTTTTTTAATATAGCCCTAGAAATTTCTGGATGCATCAGGCAGTGATACCCTGCTTCAATAATATTTTGCATAAACCCGTCTTAGGCACCTTGTTTGCCTTTAATCATTCCTTTTTTGTTGGTAAGGGATGTAAAGGGTGCACCAAAGAAACGAGGTAATTCGGTTACAAAACTTTGGTCTGACATCTGTTGAATCTGGTGTTGTAGTTTGGGACTAACATTTTGAGGATCAAACACAGGTTTTGGAGCGCGTGCAAAAGAAATCAGCTAGATTTGTGTATGGAAATTACCACAGGACCCAGTCAGTAACTGATATGATGAAAGAGCAGGATTGTGAGTCATTGGTAAACAAGAGGGTGATTAAGGCATTTCTTGGTGATGGGGATTGGATGGATAGGCTAGAATAATTATGAGTAGTGGATGCAAAGGAAAGGATAACCACGGGCACTCGACTTTCAACTGTCGCTGGGTGTTATGCATAAGGGATCTGAAAAATTTTCCTTTGAAGTTACGGTGTCACGGATTGTAACGCATTACCAAAGGAAGCGATAAATAATTTACTAAGCTTTTAAATTCTTAATAGGCAAAAGAAAATAAGTGGAGGAAAAGAATATAAGACAGTATTCATGATAATAACAATATAATAAAGATAATAATATAATAAAAACAATTGGATAATGTATTGTAATTACCACTGGAGCAAGCTGTCCCTCGCAAAATAAATTCATCTCAACTGAACTCAAACAATAAAAAAAACAAAAAAACATGGAATGTACAAATTCAGGTAACATTAAAACTGCAACTTGGAGTTACGGTTCATCGCAATTAAAAGTAATTTTTTGTAAACGCTTTTTCTTATTAGTACGAGTAAGTGAAATATTAAGAAACTGGATAAACATATTGAGATGAAAAATGGATCTTGGATTTTCACAAATCTAAAAAACTTACTGCCGTTTCCATTGCCATGGCTTACTTGAGAAATAAATTGTTGGCTATCCGCAATTTTTATATGCGTCGACGGAATTATGGAAAGGCTGCAAACATTTAGATATCAGACAGCAATGCTCTTGTTTTGAGCAGCAGAAATTGAGAGTGCAATTCTTTCTCTGGGACATTGAGTATCTCTGTAACTGAATTTATCAGCTGTTAGTGGAACGTTGTTATTTTGCTGTGTAGTTGTATTGCGTTTTGTTGTCTCAAAACAACAGAAGGAGGTGGTATGGAGCCTTTAAATGCTGTGTATATTCTGGAAGAGGTAGGTTTACAGCTTAAAGCTGCTTCAGCTTAACAGCAAGACACACCTTCACTCGCTTACTGTTCGGTTTGTAAATAGTTGCGAATTAGCACATTTTGCTCGTTAAGCTGTATTAGCCGACCACATGATGTTCACGATACCTTTAATAAGTTGTGTTTGATCGTCTGAAAAATACATGAGCAACTGCATTTATAGTAACTAAACAATGTTTGTTAGTGTTTAACTGTAATAAATACCAAAGAAAAAAGTTCTTTTTTGCAGCAGTTAATGCGCAATGCATTTTTTATATGAAAATTATTACAGGCAATATAACTGAAATACCATTTAATATGTTTGTATTCTACAGTGACTGCTATCAGTGTTTTCGTTTGTGTTTATTGATTATCTGAATATGATAGAAAGCTCTTGACGAAAACCTATTTCTAGTTGAGTGAAAACTGGTTTCTTGAGTATCTTGCTTTCCATTTTCAGTTAAATATGAAGTTCTTAAAGTGTATTTTATATTTACTAGTTAAGGAATGTGATTGTTGATACATTTTTGTGTTTAACGGACAGAATATTGGAAAAGATTCACTTTTCAGTCTAAGCTACACATATAGAGTTCACATTTGTTAGTATCCACATGCTGCTAACTGAATTTTCCTGCACAAGTCTACTGATAAATTATTCACATGTGTTTCATTAGGTAGGGGTGTGTTTTTCAGTGAAGTGTTCTGCATATGTTTCAAACCACAGACTTCTATTTTGCTTCAAATAATATAGTTGTGGTAGTCCTGTAAAATCCTGCTCTTTAGTTCCTTGCTAGTAATAACTGAAGATGGTATGGTACAAAATATTACTTATATTTTTCTGTTGAAATATATACAAGGATATAATATAGAAGTTCATTTCTGTTATGTAGATGAACTGTAACAAGTAATGTGCTATTCCTTACTGTAACTGACACATAACCATTTACCAAGGTGTGAGATATAGTTAGCATCATGTATATGATTTTCTTGTCGTTTCTCCAGGTCTATTGGAGATCTTGATTTTGTTACGTCATTTGCTAATGACCACCACTACCACTTACTCCAATCCCACCACAGGGGAAACATTCCCCGTCAATGGTCATGCTACTTGCATGACAACACACCTCATATATCAACTTACATGCCACCATTGCTCCAGTTCATATATAGGCCTCACTACTAACCCACTTGCTTCAGAATGAATAGCCACAGGCAGACAGTATATACTAACAATGAGGCCCATCCTAGTTGCAAAACATGCCAGTTCCCACAAACTGAATAATCTGAACAACTGTTTCTCAGTTAGGACGATCTGAGTTTTCCCTGATAACACAACCTCCTCTGAACTACGTAGATGGGAACTAGCCTATCAGAATATCCTGGACACCAGACACCCTCCAGGCTCAATATCCAATAAATTCCTTCTCCCAGACCCAACTCCTATTTTCTCTACTATTTGGGCCTATATTACTTTTAGTTTTATATTTTATTTTTCACTTATAGTTTTTCAAAATTTGATTTGTATATGTATCCTCACTTATTTATTATGTTGTTCTACTACTTTCAATGAGGATCAAAATTATCGATTATCGATGCAATACTTGAACTCCCCTCCGTCCTGCACTACCATTTGCGCCAGTGATGCTATTCACCAGACGGTGTCCTCTGTGTACGCATCTGACTCCACCTGGTGTCTCACTTCTGTACGCCGAAATATTGCAGTTTTTTTTGTTTGTCATTTCCAGCCGCCTTTGTCTGTGGTAAGTGTTGGGTCATATTTCCCTATTCTTCCTTAGTTTTTTACTATTATACTTTTGGAGTTGATGTTAGTTGCCTTTCTAAGGTGAGCTGTATTTCTTTTTAAATGCTACATTTATTTAGAATAGAAGTTTAGTAGCAGTTTTTGCCTTCTTTTGAAAGTTAATTATTACGATTTCTCCTGAATCACCCTGTATAATACAAAAAAGATCATTCTTAATATACATATGATAATTTTGCATTGGCTTTTGTAATTAAGAAAGGCTATACAAACAATCAGTAAGAGCTTTCTTGTAGCCCCTTATCGAATTATTTTTATTATTTGATTGCTGCTGTATACTGGATTTTTTTACTATCACCATAATTGACCTTTGCCTCTGAGGAAGCTTACTTTGCCTGTATGAATGTTGGGCTTGCCATCCTGGTCTGATCTTGGTTATGCTGTCCCCTTTTCTATTTCCCATGGTTTCTATAGATTTCTTTAGGTTAATTTTGTCCTTCTTCCTTCAAAATTGGATGGCTAAGTTCCTTCCCATTCATTGTCATCAATCCTTTCTCAGTCCCAATGGTATCAACAAGCCATAACACTACAGATATAAAAAGAGAAAAACCCTCAATGGTTGTAAATAGCCTTTGTGTCCAATTATCCATATCTGCTATGATATATTTGGTAGATATGTATATCTCCCAATTCTTTCATATATAAAATTTCAAATAATTTTATCAAAAACACTCAAACTGGTAAATGCAAATTTGCAAACAGATTGAGTGAACCTGGTGGGCAAGCAGTAACGTCATTCATTGTGATGTTTGGTGAATTGTAGGCTCTATGATCCAGATTTTGGTTTTCCATGGTTTCCCAAAATCACTTCATAAATGTTGTTATCATTTTCTTTATTGCTTGATAACAGTTCTATCCCAGTTCTAATAATCACGCTGTGGGCAAGATATGAGCCACTAACAAAAAATTAAACTATATTATATAGAATTTTGTTTATATACAGGGTGATTCAGGAGGAAAGATAAATATTGAAGGAGGTGCTAGTAAGAACAATATTGAGTAGAAAGGTTCATGTAAGATGTATCCAATATCCATTCGCTGGTGATACAGGTGTGGGAATGTTATGCTTAAAAGAAACCTCAGAAAGTGATCAAGAGCACATAAAAATTCTTTATTCATACAAAAACACACATAAATGTTTAAATTAATGTTTGAAAATCCCACCAACAACTTCAGTACACTTTGCAACAGTAAGTGTAGCTCTTCTGAGTACGTCTTGGTGTACTTTTATGGGGGTTGCAGAGTTTACAGTGTGAGCGAGTAATTCATCTCTTGTGTTTACTTTTATTCCCAATATTCTAGCACTTGTATCTCCAAAATGAATGAAAATCGGACAGGTGTATATTTGAACTTTTTTTTTTACTCAATTTTCTTCATTCTACCACATCTTTCATTATTCCTCATTCCTCCTAAATCACCCTGTGTAATAGAAGAGAATTCATTCTTTATATACATATGATAATATTGCAGGGGATTTTATAAATGAAAAAAGGCTATACGAACAGACTTTCAGAGTTTTACTGTAGTCATTTATGGAATTATTTTTCTTTTATTAGACCAGTATGTTTCAGTTTACAAGTGTTTTGGACTTGAGTTTTTCATGTTGTTTGCTTGTATTGAGGTTTGGTTTCGTGTTACCAAAAAATAAGGGCCATCAACTTTTTCTAAAACAACTTTTCATATTTTTATTTGTGTTATACTTCCTGCATTCATGTTGTTGATTTCCCTCTTTTTTAAATTATATTCCTAATTTCTTATATTTATCATTACTGCCTTTTTTCAGAATATGCTGGAAAATCCTGAACAAGAGAATATAAAAATGGAACCTGTTCCTGATAGGTAAAGTATTTCCTTGTTATTAAACAGTAAGCTGCTGTTGTAGAAATTTATGTTACTTTAAAGTCTAATGAAGACGTATTACAGTATTATATTTATATTATTATGCCTAACATATGTCATCTTTCTATGGTGAATAATTTACCTGTTGCTGATAAAACTCAATATTAGCGTAGCAAGTGTCTTAATATTGAATGTTAAAGTTTTATATTTTTCTGGGCACAAGTAAAGCTAAGTAATTCAATTTAATGTATCATTAAAAATATTTAACTCACTTAACAGCAAGTAAATTTTTACAGATTAATTTTCTTTTATCATAAATGCATGTGGTCATGGCCAAGAGGGAGGGAAAACATTTACTTTGTTAACTATGGCAGAATCACACCAGGTATGGAGGGTGAGTGGTAACACCCTGGCCTCGCATGTGGGAACACACAACCTCGAGCCCTATGCGGCCATTCAGATTTGGGTTTTCCATGGTTTCTCCAGATCAGCACAGATGAAGGCTGGGTTGATTCCTTTGAATTGGCTATGGCCTAATTCCTTGCCGTTCCTTGCTCCCAGTCCATTCACACCACTAATCACCTCAACTTCTCTGAGGCGTAAAGCAATAATCAATAAAGGTGGAATCTTTAAGTTTAATAGCTTTTGTCAATTATATGATATAATGCTGGAAAATTTCATTGCATTTAGTGGAAACATCACTTGAAACGTTTCATAGCTTGTACACTTTTTATGAATTTATATGTAATTATTTTTTCTCTTTCAATTATTTTAACAGTTTATTTTTGCCAGTATTTATATCGCATAGTCCCTCAAGTAATTGATGTTTTTGTACCTAATAATTTAGACTTTTACTGCCTGGTGCATTATTGTTTTTCCCATCAGCCTTTCTCGATGGAAGTATCTGATTCCCATGTTTTTCCTTGGGTTCTTCAATTTTCTCTTTTTTTTAAAAAAAAAAGAAAAAGAAAGAAAAGAAAATAAGCAGGGAACCAACCCATTTCTAAACACTTTCCTGGATGACCATGGCTTTTCTCTCAGGGTCATCCATCCCTAGCCAAGTAGCTCCAGACTTAAGGAGCATGAAGTTTGTCTTCACCTCTTCCTGTTAGGAATAAAAGTTGCTTCCATTATATCCTTTGCATTGCCCAGAAGTCATGACTTTAGTATGGGTGACTCATTATTATTAGTATTATCACTTAACTAGTTAATTAATTTATTTATATACTGTTTGTTTTAGTATTCCAGACCCTTTTGTTATATTAATAATTTTATCACCAAATGCGATATATATACAGAGTGTTACAAAAAAATGTATACACACTTTTAAAGGTCATAGAGAGTTCGTTTTCATGCTTGAGAGGATGAAATTTGGTACAAACGTAGTGTGATGTTTGCTCAATAGGTGGCAGCAAGCTAGGGCCGTGACGCGGGCAGCGGTGCTTAACTGATATCAACATGGCGGAAGTACTGGTTGAACTTTGAAGAGCGTAAGCAATTGTTGAAGTGGTACTGGAAATTTGAGAATGTGGCTGCTGTCCAGAGACAGTGGAGACGTGAGTTTGGTACAGATCCACCTACACGGTTAACAATTACCTGTATACGTGACAAATTCGAGCTGCATGGAACAGTGTGTGATGTACACAAAGGCCGATCAGGGCGACCTCGCACAGCTACGAGTGACGAGTCCTCGGCTGCGGTGCTGGAACGCTTTCAGCAGTCGCCACAAAAATCTACAAGGCAATGTGCGCGTGAGAGTGGTGTAAGTCATGTCAGCGTGCTACGCATTCTGAAGAAAGGCAAGTTTAAAGTGTACATTCCCAGACTGGTGCAACAGTTAAACGACGACGACTCAGATCGTAGGTTACAATTTTGTGAATGGTTTCGGGACATGGTTAACAATGTTCCGGGATTTGTGGGGAATGTGGTTTGGTCAGATGATGCACAGTTCAAGCTCAATGTAACTGTCAACAGACACAATTGTGTGTACTGGGCTGACAATAATCCCCACATCACAGTGGAAACGGCTGTGAATTTGCCTGGTGTAAATGTGTGGTTCGGATTGACTCGTAGGGGACTCATTGGTCCTTTCCGTTATGAAGGTACTTTAACCGGTGAACTTTATCTGAGAATGCTTAACGATTCAATTTTACCTGCCATTCATGAACTGTACGGTAATGAGAGGATTTATTATCAACAAGATGGCGCCCCTGCCCACTACCATAGGGATGTAAGAGCATACCTTGATCTACATTTTCCAGAGAATTGGATAGGACGCAGGGGTCCAATCGAGTTTCCTGCGCGTTCTCCAGATCTAACACCGTTGGACTTTTACTTATGGGGATCAGTGAAAGACCAGGTGTACAGAAGAAAACCAGATAACCTGAACGAACTTTGGGATGAGATTAGAACAGTGTGCGCAGATATCCCACTGGAAACTTTAGCGGTAGTTACCGAATCAGTCGCAACCCGTGTTCAGAAATGCATTGATGCAGAAGGCCATCACTTTGAACACTTAACATAAACATTTACCCCAGAAAGTGTATTGGAAACTTCAAACAGACTTATAATCTTACTTTCAGGCTAATAAACATTTTGTATGAAAACGTTTCCATATGTTTTTTTCTTACTCCTGAAGTGTGTATACATTTTTCTGTAACACTCGGTATTTGTATATAACATCTCAGTCTTTCGAAACATATTGATAATTCACTTAGTCATGTGATAAACTTCGACATGTTCACACCACCCGAACCTCATGACTCAGCTTCTATTATGTGAATAAGGTGAAAACTGAAATATTGTATACATCTCTGTTTGTCATATATGTTTTTCACTAATCGCGACCTTCATCTTTGGTGAGTGTTGAGTCATTTTCCCTTTCCTTTGTCATTTATATAGCCTAAAAACCATTTCAATTTTTCTTTGTTTCATTTGTATAAAGTATAGCAGTTTAACATGTATCTGGTAAATGGAACTGTAATTGGTTTTTAATGTATCATGTGCCTGTATGTAGCTTAAGTCATAAATTTCAGTGTATATCCTTAGTGAAGGACCTAATTTTTTTCTCTTTGCAGGGACAACAATTAGATTTCAACAAAACCCATCTCAGTGTCGTGACCAAGAGGATACTGGTGTGGTACAAAACACATCTGCTACAAGGCCACTGCTGTTTGTGTGTGCTAAATGTCTGCAAGTTTACAATGCAAGGGATTTGCTAATAAGACATGTATTCTGCCATGACTCACTTGTAAATACTCCACAGTATTTTGTGAACAGTGTGGGCTGGTTTTCATAGATCTGTCAACATTGCGTGCCCATACACCTTATCATAACAGTGAAATTACTTTGAAGCAAGAAAGAGAATCACAAGTTGTGTGTGCTATTTGTGCACAGGTGTTTTTATCTTGGAGTTCTCTAACAAAACATGTATTTGAACATTTCACAGCTGTTTCCTGCCCATCATATGTCTGTATGCATTGCCGACAAGTATTTAAAAATTTGACTGGGCTTCATCTGCATCAGGACTCCACACATCCTTCTTCCTCATTTTTGCAAACAAGGTAAGATTGAGCCATCCTATTTTTGTTTATAGATAATGCTTATACTTTACAGTTATAGGTTTTCATTTAGATTTTTTTTGCTTAATATCAATGTATATTAGATCAAAACTATGTTTCATTAATGAAACAATGCCTGGAGGCTATGGTACATATAAATACATGCAACCTGCGAAACCTCCCATGTAATATACCAGTTAACATGCAACCACTGCCTGGCTTCATATATAGGCCATCCTGATCTGGGTTTTCCATGGTTTCCCCAGATCACTCCAGGCGAATGCTGGGATGGTTCCTCACAATAGCCCATGGGCGCCACCTGCCATATCCCGTATATACCTTCCAAACCATTACCTTTCCTGATAGGTGCAATGCACCTTCCGCCAAACACTTTTAGTGAATCACGGAGTAATAGTAATAGGGTTGAACCTAAATCCACTTTCCATAAGAATAAATGGCCACTGATAGACAGTATTCACGCAGAACACAAAGCACCCAGTTGCTGCTTATCACCCATGACTCGAATAATTTCAACTCCTGTTTCACGGTGCATGCTGTTAGAGTCGTCCCAAACATTCGCAGCATCTTCTTTCTCCGTATTTTAGACCTGACGTCTTCTGAATTTTTATCATCTTCTCCTGCCTAACATTATCAAAAGCTTTTTCAAAATCAATAATTATCATAAAAGTATCTTTATTTTTCATGATTTGCCCTACAAGTATTAATCTTTAGGCCAGAATTACATCACTTGTACGACAGTTTTTCCTATACTCAAATTGATCTTCACCTACTATCTCTTCTACTACCGCTTCCATTTTTCTATATATTATTCTGATCAGTAATTTTGAACCCATCCGCCGCCATGACCAGTCACAGTGAAGCGGGACTGCGAGCGTCATGAGGTCGCTAAGCGACACCAGTAAACGCCTGGTATCCATCAAGGCAAGATCGCCGATACATAATCGACCTGAAGATGGCTACTGAGCTAGTAGCCGAAAGCTTGTCGCTTTATAATAAAATCCGGCTGCAAACCCTAGAAGATTGTTTGTCACTACTGATCCAGTCAGCATTTAGCCTTTTTTTATGATTCAGTCAGATATTACTGTGTATATATTTTTCTACATACAGTGGATATTTATGGAGTTAATGTTACACAATTCTTTTATTAATACCCAGTATGGTAGAGGCTTCTTTCAGATACTTATGAAATTATATTTCACTTTAGGCTATTGTTTTACAGAATTAGAATAAAAAGAGCTGCTTGGACTAAGGATCATTTGAAATGATTTCCTCAAACACTGTGGAATTTAATTTGAGCAGATTACTAAACTGATTTTATTTAATTCCTATAGTATTACACAGTACACAGTTTCATCACAGGATATGTGGATCCTTAAATCAAAATAAAGTGTCCTATACTTAAATTAATAGACAGTCAGGTTTCGTGCTACTTACACACAAAAAATTGTGAAATTCCCCTTGATAACAACTGATCTTTGATTATAATGTGGCTGAGTGTAATAGCATGATATGTTTGTATAAACTATGAGTAGCACATTTCATTATTAATAACTTTTAGTTTCATTTGTACCAGGTGTCTATAGTGAAGCAGTATCTAGCTAGTGACTGACATCACTTTATCTCATAATGTTGACAGCTGAATTCTCAGATGTGCTTTGGTTGATATATAGTGGCTAGAAAAGATTGATTCTAAAGGACTGAAGATGGTTAAAACTAGAAATTATAATAGATCTGTATTGATCATTGGTAATTATAGATATAATATGCCACTGTCATCAAGGCAGCATTAATGAAATGACACTAATAACAGTTAGTGTCCATATTGAGAAAATACCATACAAATTAATTTGAGGGAAAACATTCCATTTTCCAGTACTAAATATAGCTGATTGGGTAATTGCTCATATATTCTAAGCAGTTAAGCTTTGTTTTTAAGAACTTGGCCACCTGGCAGGCTAGAAAGGTAAGAGGCATTTGGCATGTCTGGTACTTATGTAGAAGATGGCATGGGAAAACTATATCCCCGAAATATCATGCAGAAACAGAGTGTTCACAGGACATGTTACTGTAAAGCATTGTATTAATACTCTACACTATAAAAGACTTTATTGAAAAGAGTTATATTGCAATGTAACACTGGCAATAAACTTATTAATTAATAATCTTTAAATACAGCATAATACACTTAAAATATAATCTCATTTATTAAAATCATTTCAGTGATCCTAATATTTATTTGTATTACAGGCTATTTACAATGTAAGAGTTGTAACAACACAATCTATAGTGTTATTAAAATATATTATATTCTATAGCAAATTCACTATGCCTTATGTTTTTGTTAGCTGTTATAACTCAATAATTACTCAGGCTGTTTCTGATTTTGCTGCCTAATTATTTAGAGTATACATTAAAACAATTTATGCAATTATAATGCACTATAAAAACTAAAATCTTGACAACTGAGATGGTACTAAAATAAATGACTTTGATCTCTGTATGCTTGATCAGCATATTCAATAAAGTGATTGAATTTTTGCTGCACAGAAGTTCAAATTCAATTTATTGAATAACTAAACTATTGTAATGCATAACGGAATTAATACAAACTACAAATAATGATATTAAGCCTAACATAGTGACCCTAGTTTGTATATAGAGTTTATGCCATTTTAACATTAAATCTTATATTTACAAGAGGATGTTAGTATATCTGAGATTAATAGACATTGACACTATTTGACCAATCATGATGATAGTTGACACATGCATTTCTTTTTATAGAGAAGGTTTATGACCAAAAAATTAAAAAAAAAACTCTCCAACCCCCTTTTTACAACCCTTATATTTTTCATACAATATACCACTTTTTATGTGATTTTGTTATAACCTTGTACATGTATATACTTCAAAATAAAGAGAAAAACCCAACTCCTCTCCCTCTTTACATCCCCTCGCAGTTTTATCAATGTTCTTTACACAAAGCTGTAGTCGACACCGTTTGACCTATTGCCATGAAAGTTTGCATGTATATGTATTTTTCATGGAGAAGTTTTCTAACAGAAACCACTTCCTTTTCCCTTTTAACAACCCTGATTTCTTATGTAAACACACATTTTTTATCCGATTTTGATGAAACTTTGCATATATGCTTTAAAAGAAAGAGATAAATAGCAGTCCACATTAGTTTTACAAAAACCAAATCTCTCTCCTCTTTCCATCCCTTAATTATTGTCAATATTCTTTATACAAAGCTACAGTTTATATTTGATTTTGAAGGAATTTTGCACACTTTTACAGGGTGATTATAATTAAAGTTTAAGTTTCAAAATGCTCTTAAAAACGAACCGCTGATTAGAGTGACATCAAAATTGAACAGCGTATTTTTTCAACAGTTTACTCAAGCTTGCTAATCAACTATTTTTATATATGATTACATCATGATCTATAGATAAAGGGAATAGAAAAGTAATGCCAAATACATGAAAACTACAAAATAATAATACTTCATATCTTGGAGCTGTGGGGCTGTAAGTGTGTAAATACAAGTTCTTTTAATATTATATATAGCTTATTGGAAACCTTTTCTGCAATTTTCGAATAACCACTAGTTATAAACTATATGAATGGTATTATGCTAAATTTACCTATGTTACTTTGTTTCTAGGTATCATCAAGTAATTCCTACTCATGATCTGCAGCAGCCTTACACTTCCGAAATATGTGGGGAGCCTTTTGTGAATTCTGACATCCTAATAACTCATAAAAGAATCCATAAGAAAGACCGGCCTTATGCTTGTGAAGTTTGTGAAATGTTTTACTGCTAATACTAACCTTGCAAAACATAAAAGAATTCATACAGGTGAGCGGCCTCACTTTTGTGAAATTTGTGGAAAAATCGTTTACACAGGCTAATAACTTAGTAGTACATAAAAGAATTCATACTGGTGAAGCGGCCTTATGTTTGTGATATTTGTGGTAAAATCGTTTACATGGCTAATAACTTAGTAGTACATAAAAGAATTCATACAGGTGAGCGGCCTTATGGTTGTGATATTTGTGGGAAAATGTTTACACGGGCTAATTGCTTAGTAGTACATAAAAGAATTCATACAGGATGAGCGGCCTTATGATTGTGAAATTTGTGGGAAAGACGTTTACACTGGCATGATTGCTTATTAGTACATAAAAGAATTCATACAGGTGAGCGGCCTTATGCTTGTGAAATTTGTGGAAAAATCATTTACACAATCAGGTACCCTCAAAGCACATAAAATAATTCATACTAACTAGCGTCCTTGCACTTGTGAACTTTGTGAAATCGGTTAAGGATTCTTCAAAGTCAAAATACATAAAAGAGTTAATTCAGATGAGCATTCTTAGGATTTGTAGGAAAATTATTTACACCATCATGTAGCTACATAACATTAAAGGAATCCATGTCAACTACCTAAACTTATGCTTGTAAAAAATTCTAAAGAATTGTTTATGAAAATGTAGTTATGTAACAATACATAAAAGTATTCATAGTGGCGAGAAGCCTTATTTTTTGTAGCTTTGGTATGTAACACACAAAAAATTATATGTAAATAAGGTGCTTCACGTTTGTGAAGGTTAAGGAAAGGTTTGTAAGTGGCCAGCTAGCTGTAAAATTCATGTAGAGTATATACTGGTTGAGGTGTTTTTGTGCTTGTTAAATTTATTTAGGGGGTCAGGTAAAGTTATAATTTGTAACATAGCTGCACAATAAGGCTCAATATTTATATGGCTAATAATCATATAGTTGTGGACATTGCAGAAAATTGCATCTGTCTTATAAAAAAAATTCTTGAGATGCCTTATGCTAGAAAAAAATTGTTAGCATACACACACACACACACACACATATTAATCTGTAAACCTCAAATAGCATAAAATAATCTATAGTTAATGGCCTTAAAATGGTAGAGATTTTAGAAAAATTGTTTATAGTGACCCTTAGCCCTGTAAATTGTGGTAAAATCCATTTCTCTTAGCAGTAATCCAACATTGCAGGTTCTACTGATTGTGGATTCTTCCATTTGTGTTGATCTTGTGCATGTTCAGGTGAGACATTGACTAGATGCATGTCCTCCCATAAAGTATCCAGCCAGTGTTTCTTGGATGTCCCTCATGGTCTTTGCCCCTCCAGTCTTATGTCGAGTGCTGTTCTTGCCACTGATGTGTCGTTGTTGTATTGTACATGGCTGTACCATCGCAGATGACCCTAATACATTTTCTCAGTGGTTGGAGCTACACCAAATGCATTGACTCCATTTCAGACATTTGCGAGTGTCTGACCATCTGAACAGAGTTCTGTTCGCAGGTATTTGAAGTCAGATGACTTATGGAGTTCAACGCCATTGATATTAACTGACCCGTCCCTTGGAACCCCACACTCCATGTGCTCGGTCTTCCAGACATTAAGGTGCAAACTGTATTAATCAAGGGATGTTTTCCATCATTGGATTAGTTGTTCAGATTCTTCTTGAGACTTGCAGGTGACTATGATATCATTAGCATGGAGTAATTTCTTGGTGTGTGGAGTGAGC
>JARYHS010005854.1:0-25299 GCA_031002005.1 Vandiemenella viatica
AAGTCTGCACTTTTACGCACGTACGCATCTTCTCGCTCGAAGCAGCTTACCATATTCACAGATTAAAACATCGAAACTACCAATTCAAACCCTAATTCACAGACTGCCCGTCACACAGATACAAGACCAAGAATACAGATACAAGACCACAAATTCAGATAGAAGACCACGAATTGAGATACAAGACCACAAATTCAGATAAAAGACCACGAATTCCGATACTAGACCACGAATTCAGATACTAGACGATGAATTTAGATAGAAGACCACGAATTCAGTTACAAGCCCAAAAATTCAGATACAATACCACGAATTCAGATACAAGACCTCAAATTCAAATACAAGACCACGAATTCAGATACTAGACCACGAATTCAGATACTAGACCACGAATACAGAAACAGGACTAGAAATTCAGATACAAGACCACGAATTCAGATATAAGACCACGAATTTAGATACAAGACCACAATTTCAGATACAAGGCCACAAATTCAGATACAAGACCACGAATTCAGATACAAGACCACGAATTTATATACAAGACCACAAATTTAGATACAAGACCACAAATTCAGATACAATACCACGAATTCCTTTACTAGAATACGAATTCAGATACTAGACCACGAATTCAGATACAATACCACGAATTCGGATACAAGACTACAAATTCAGATACAAGACCTGAATTTCAGATACAAGACCACGAATTCAGATACATGACCACTAATTCAGATTAAAAACCTCGAATTCCGATACAAGAACACAAATTCAGACACAAGACCTTTACTAGAATACGAATTCAGATACTAGACCACGAATTCAGATACAAGACCACGAATTTTGATACAAAACCACAATTTCAGATACAAGACCACGAATTCAGATATATGTCCACAAATTCAGATACAAGAACTCGAATTCCGATAAAACACCACAAATTCAGATACAAGACCACAAATTCAGATAAAAGACTACAAATTCAGATACATGATCACAAATTGAGATTCAAGACCACAAATTCAGATACAAGCCCACGAATACAGATACAAGACCACAAATTCAGATACAAGACCACAAGATCAGATACAAGACCACAAATTCAAATACAAGACCACGAATTCAGATACAAGTCCACAAATTCAGATACAAGACCACGAATTCATATACAAGACCACAAATTCAGTTACTAGACCACAAATTCAGATACAAGAACACGCAGTCAGATACAAGACCACAAATTCAGATACAAGACCACGAATACGGATACAAGATCACAAATTCAGATACAAGACCTCAAATTTAGAAACATGACCACAAATTCAGATACTAGACCACGAATTTAGATACAAGACCACAAAATCCAGATACAAGACCAAAAATTCAGATATAAGATCATGAATTCAGATACAAGACTACATATTCAGATACAAGACCACGAATTCAGATACAAGACCACTAATTCAGATACAAGACCACGAATTTATATATAAGACCACACATTTAGATACAAGACCACAAATTCAGATACAAGACCACGAATTCCATTACTAGAATACGAATTCAGATACTAGACCACGAATTTAGATACAAGACCACGAATTCGGATACAAGACTACAAATTCAGATACAAGACAACAAATCCAGATACAAGACCAAAAATTCAGATATAAGATCATGAATTCAGATACAAGACTACATATTCAGATACAAGACCACAAATTCAGATACAAGACCACAAATTCAGATACAAGACCACGAATTTATATACAAGACCACAAATTTAGATAGAAGACCACAAATTCAGATACAAGACCACGAATTCCTTTACTAGAATACGAATTCAGATACTAGACCACGAATTTAGATACAAGACCACGAATTCGGATACAAGACTACAAATTCAGATACAAGACCAAGAATTCAGATACAATACCTGAATTTCAGATACAAGACCACGAATTCAGATACATGACCACTAATTCAGATTAAAAACCTCGAATTCCGATACAAGAACACAAATTCAGACACAAGACCACTAATTCAAATACAAGACCACAATTTCAGATTCAAGACCACGAATTCAGATACTAGACAACGAATACAGATACAAGACCACAAATTTAGATACAAGACCACGAATTTTGATACAAAACCACAATTTCAGATACAAGACCACGAATTCAGATATATGTCCACAAATTCAGATACAAGAACTCGAATTCCGATAAACACCACAAATTCAGATGCAAACCACAAATTCAGATAAAAGACTACAAATTAAGATACATGATCACAAATCGAGATTCAAGACCACAAATTCAGATACAAGCCCACGAATACAGATACAAGACCACAAATTCAGATATAAGACCACAAGATCAGATACAAGACCACAAATTCAAATACAAGACCACGAATTTAGATACAAGTCCACAAATTCAGATACAAGACCTCAAATTCATATACAAGATCACAAATTCAGTTACTAGACCACAAATTCAGAAACAAGAACACGCAGTCAGATACAAGACCACAAATCAGATACAAGACCACGAATACGGATACAAGATCACAAATTCAGATACAAGACCTCAAATTTAGAAACATGACCACAAATTCAGATACTAGACCACGAATTTAGATACAAGACACAAATCCAGATACAAGACCAAAAATTCAGATATAAGATCATGAATTCAGATACAAGACTACATATTCAGATACAAGACCACGAATTATGATACAAGACCACTAATTCAGATACAAGACCACGAATTTATATATAAGACCACAAATTTAGATACAAGACCACAAATTCAGATACAAGACCACGAATTCCGTTACTAGAATACATTCAGATACTAGACCATGAATTCAGATACAAGACCACGAATTCGGATACAAGACTACAAATTCAGATACAAGACCAAGAATTCAGATACAAGACCTGAATTTCAGATACAAGACCACGAAATCAGATACATGACCACTAATTCAGATTCAAAATCTTGAATTCCGATACAAGAACACAAATTCAGACACATGACCACTAATTCAAATACAAGACCACAATTTCAGATACAAGACCACGAATTCAGATACAAGACCACGAATTTAGATACAAGACCACGAATTCAGATACTAGACAACGATTACAGATACAAGACCACAAATTCAGATACTAGACAACGATTACAGATACAAGACCACAAATTCAGATACAAGACCACGAATTCAGATACAAGACCACGAATTCAGATTCAAGACCACGAATTTTGATACAAAACCATAATTTCAGATACAAGACCACGAATTCAGATACTAGACAACGAATACAGATACAAGACCACAAATTTAGATACAAGACCACGAATTCAGATACAAGACCACGAATTTTGATACAAAACTACAATTTCAGATACAAGACCACGAATTCAGATATATGTCCACAAATTCAGATACAAGAACTCGAATTCCGATAAAATACCACAAATTCAGATACAAGACCACAAATTCAGATAAAAGACTTCAAATTCAGATACATGATCACAAATCGAGATTCAAGACCAGAAATTCAGATACAAGCCCATGAATACAGATACAAAACCACAAATTCAGATACAAGACCACAAATTTAGATACAAGACCAAAAATTCAAATACAAGACCATAATTTCAGATACAAGATCACGAATTCAGATACAATACAACAAATCCAGATACGTGACCACGATCTCAGATACATAAGCACAAATTCAGATACAAAACCACGAATTCCGATACAAGACCACATATTCAGATACAAGCCCACTAATTCAGATGCAAGACCACGAATTCGTATACAAGACCACAAATTCAGATACAAGACCACAAATTCAGATACAAGACGACGAAGTCAGATAGAAATCCACAAAATCAGATACAAGACCAAAAATTCAGATACAAGACCTGTAATTCAGATACAAGACCATAAATTCAGATCGTAGAACACAAATGCAGATACAAGAACACGAATTCAGATACAAGACAACTAATTCAGATACAAGACCAGAAATTTAGATACAAGACCACAATTTTAGATACAAGACCACAAATTTAGAAACATGACCACAAATTTAGATACTAGACCACGAATTCAGTTACAACATTTTCAGATACAATACCAAAAATTAAAATACAAGATCAGGAATTGAGATACAACACCACAAATTCAGATACAAGACCACGAATTTATATACATGACCACAAATTTAGATACAAGACCACAAATTCAGATACAATACCACGAATTCCTTTACTAGAATACGAATTCAGATACTAGACCACGAAATCAGATACAATACACGAATTAGGATACAAGACTACAAATTCAGATACAAGACCAAGAATTCAGATACAAGACCTGAATTTCAGATACAAGACCACGAATTCAGATACATGACCACTAATTCAGATTAAAAACCTCGAATTCCGATACAAGAACACAAATTCAGACACAAGACCACTAATTCAAATACAAGACCACAATTTCAGATTCATGACCACGAATTCAAATAGAAGACCACGAATTTAGATACAAGACCACGAATTCAGATACTAGACAACGAATACAGATACAAGACCACAAATTTAGATACAAGACCACGAATTCAGATACAAGACCACGAATTTTGATACAAAACCACAATTTCAGATACAAGACCACGAATTCAGATATATGTCCACAAATTCAGATACAAGAACTCGAATTCCGATAAAACACCACAAATTCAGATACAAGACCACAAATTCAGATAAAAGACTACAAATTCAGATACGTGTTCACAAATCGAGATTCAAGACCACAAATTCAGATACAACTCCACGAATACAGATACAAGACCACAAATTCAGATACAAGACCACAAGATCAGATACAAGACCACATATTCAAATACAAGACCACGAATTCAGATACAAGATCCACAAATTCAGATACAAGAACTCAAATTCATATACAAGATCACAAATTCAGTTACTAGACCACAAATTCAGAAACAAGAACACGCAGTCAGATACAAGACCACAAATTCAGATACAAGACCACGAATACGGATACAAGATCACAAATTCAGATACAAGACCTCAAATTTAGAAACATGACCACAAATTCAGATACTAGACCACGAATTTAGATACAAGACCACAAATCCAGATACAAGACCAAAAATTCAGATATAAGATCATGAATTCAGATACAAGACTACATATTCAGATACAAGACCACGAATTATGATACAAGACCACTAATTCAGATACAAGACCACGAATTTATATATAAGACCACAAATTTAGATACAAGACCACAAATTCAGATACAAGACCACGAATTCCTTTACTAGAATACGAATTCAGATACTAGACCACGAATTTAGATACAAGACCACGAATTCGGATACAAGACTACAAATTCAGATACAAGACCACAAATCCAGATACAAGTCCAAAAATTCAGATATAAGATCATGAATTCAGATACAAGACCATATTCAGACACAAGACCACGAATTCAGATACAAGACCACAAATTCAGATACAAGACCACGAATTTATATACACGACCACAAATTTAGATAGAAGACCACAAATTCAGATACAAGACCACGAATTCCTTTACTAGAATACGAATCCAGATACTAGACCACGAATTTAGATACAAGACCACGAATTCGGATACAAGACTACAAATTCAGATACAAGATCAAGAATTCAGATACAAGACCTGAATTTCAGATACAAGACCACGAATACAGATACATGACCACTAATTCAAATTAAAATCCTCAAATTCCGATACAAGAACACAAATTCAGACACAAGACCACTAATTCAAATACAAGACCACAATTTCAGATTCAAGACCACGAATTCAGATATATGTCCACAAATTCAGATACAAGAACTCGAATTCCGATAAAACACCACAAATTCAGATACAAGACCACAAATTCAGATAAAAGACTACAAATTCAGATACATGATCACAAATCGAGATTCAAGACCACAAATTCAGATACAACTCCACGAATACAGATACAAGACCACAAATTCAGATACAAGACCACAAATTCAGATACAAGACCACATATTCAAATACAAGACCACGAATTCAGATACAAGTCCACAAATTCAGATACAAGACCTCAAATTCATATACAAGATCACAAATTCAGTTACTAGACCACAAATTCAGATACAAGAACACGCAGTCAGATACAAGACCACAAAATTCAGATACAAGACCACGAATTCGGATACAAGATCACAAATTCAGATACAAGACCACAAATTTAGAAACATGACCACAAATTCAGATACTAGACCACCAATTTAGATACAAGACCACAAAATCCAGATACAATACCAAAAATTCAAATACAAGACCACGAATTCAGATACAAGTCCACATACAAGACCTCAAATTCATATACAAGACCACAAATTCAGTTACTAGACCACAAATTCAGATACAAGAAAACGCAGTCAGATACAAGACCACAAATTCAGATACAAGACCACGAATAAGGATACAAGATCACAAATTCAGATACAAGACCTCAAATTTAGAAACATGACCACAAATTCAGATACTAGACCACGAATTTAGATACAAGACCACAAAATCCAGATACAAGACCAAAAATTCAGATACAAGACCACGAATTCCTTTACTAGAATACGAATTCAGATACTAGAGCAGGAATTCAGATACAAGACCGCGAATTTTGATACAAAACCACAATTTCAGATACAAGACCACGAATTCAGATATATGTCCACAAATTCAGATAAAAGAACTCGAATTCCGATAAAACACCACAAATTCAGATACAAGACCACAAATTCAGATAAAAGACTTCAAATTCAGATACATGATCACAAATCGAGATTCAAGACCAGAAATTCAGATAGAAGCCCATGAATACAGATACAAAACCACAAATTCAGATACAAAACCACAAATTTAGATACAAGACCAAAAATTCAAATACAAGACCATAATTTCAGATACAAGATCACGAATTCAGATACAATACAACAAATCCAGAAACGTGACCACGATCTCAGATACATAAGCACAAATTCAGATACAAAACCACGAATTCCGATACAAGACCACATATTCAGATACAAGCCCACTAATTCAGATGCAAGACCACGAATTCGTATACAAGACCACAAATTCAGATACAAGACCACAAATTCAGATACAAGACGACGAAGTCAGATAGAAATTTACGAAATCAGATACAAGACCAAAATTTCAGATACAAGACCATAAATTCAGATCGTAGAACACAAATGCAGATACAAGAACACGAATTCAGATACAAGACCACTAATTCAGATACAAGACCAGAAATTTAGATACAAGACCACAATTTTAGATACAAGACCACAAATTTAGAAACATGACCACAAATTTAGATACTAGACCACGAATTCAATTACAAGACAACATTTTCAGATACAATACCAAAAATTAAAATACAAGATCACGAATTGAGATACAACACCACAAATTCAGATACAAGACCACGAATACAGATACAAGACCACAAATTCAGATACAAGACCATAAAATCAGATACAAGTCCACAAATTCTAATACAAGACCAACGAATTCAGATTCTATACAACGAATTCGGATACATGACCACAAATTCAGATAAAAGACGTCGAATTCCGATACAAGACCACAAATTCAGATACAAGACCACAAATTCAGATACAAGACCACGAATTCGAATACAAGACTACAAATTCAGATACAAGACCACAAATTCAGATAATAGACCACAAATTCAGATACAAGAACATGAATTCAGATACAAGACCACAAATTCAGATACAAGACCACAAATTTAGATACAAGACCACAATTTCAAATACAAGACCACGAATTCAGATACAATACCACAAATCCAGATACATGACCACGATCTCAGATATATAAGCACAAATTCAGATACAAAACCACGAATTCCGATACAAGACCACAAATTCAGATACAAGACCACAAATTCAGATACAAGACGACGAATTCAGATAGAAGACCAAGAAATCAGATACATGACAAAAAATTCAGATACAAGACCACGAATTCAGATACAAAACCACGAATTCAGATACAAGACCACAATTTCAAATACAAGACAACAAATTGAGAAACATGACCACAAATTTAGATACTAGACCACGAATTCAGATACAAGACCACATTTTCAGATAAAAGACCAAAAATTCAGATACAAGTTCACGAATTCAGATACAAGACGACAAATTCAGATACAAGACTATCAATTCAGATACAAGACCACGAATTCAGATAATAGATAACGAATATAGATGCAAGACCACCAATTCAGATGCATGACCACGAATTCAGATACAAGACAACGAATTTAGATACAAGACCACAATTTCAGATACAAGACCACAAATTCAGATACAAGACCACAAATTCAGATACAAGAACTCGTATTCCGATAAAACACCACAAATTCAGATACAAGACCACAAATTCAGATACAAGATCATGAATTCAGATACAAGACCACGAATACGGATAGAAGACCACAAATTCAGATACAAGACCACAAAATCAGATACAAGTCCACAAATTCAAATACAAGACCACGAATTCAGATACTAGACCTCGAATTCAGATACTAGACCACGAATTCAGATACAAGACCACGAATTCAGACACAAGATCACATATTCAGAAACAAGACCACAAATTCAGATACAAGACCTCGAATTCATATACAAGACCACCAATTCAGATACATAGAAGACCACGAATTCAGATACACGACCACGAATGTAGATACAACACCATGAAATCAGATAGTAGACCACGGAAACTGATACTAGACCACGAAAACAGATACAAGACCACAAGTTCAGATACAGGACCACGAATTCAGATACAAGACCACGAATTCAGATGCAAGACCAGAAATTCAGATACAAGACCACGAATTCAAAAACAAGACCACAAATTCAGATACAAGTCCACAAATTCAGATACAAGACCACTAATTCATATACAAGACCACAAATTTAGTGACCAGACTACAAATTCAGAAACAAGAACACGCATTCAGATTCAAGACCACAAATCAGATACAAGACCACGAATTCTGATACAAGATCACAAATTCAGATACAAGACCACAAATTTAGAAACATGACCACAAGTTCAGATACTAGACCACGAATTTAGATACAAGACCACAAATTCAGATACAAGACCACGAATTCCTATACTAGAATACGAATTCAGATACTAGACCACGAATTCAGATACAAGACCACGAATTCGGATACATGACCACAAATTAAGATATAAGACATCGAATTCCGATACAAGACCACAAATTCAGATACAAGACCACGAATTCAGATACAATACCTCGAATTCATATACAAGACCACCAAATCAGATAGAAGACCACGAAATCAGATACACGACCACGAATGTAGATACAACACCATGAAATCAGATAGTAGACCACGGAAACTGATACTAGACCACGAAAACAGATACAAGACCACAAATTCAGATACATGACCACGAATTCGGATACAAGATCACAAATTCAGATACAAGACCACAAATTTAGAAACATGACTTCAAGTTCAGATACTAGACCACGAATTTAGATACAAGACCACAAATTCAGATACAAGACCACGAATTCCTATACTAGAATACGAATTCAGATACAAGACCACAATTTCAGATACAAGACCACAAATTCAGATACAAGACCACAAATTCAGATACAAGAACTCGTATTCCGATAAAACACCACAAATTCAGATACAAGACCACAAATTCAGATACAAGATCATGAATTCAGATACAAGACCACGAATACGGATAGAAGACCACAAATTCAGATACAAGACCACAAAATCAGATACAAGTCCACAAATTCAAATACAAGACCACGAATTCAGATACTAGACCTCGAATTCAGATACTAGACCACGAATTCAGATACAAGACCACGAATTCAGACACAAGATCACATATTCAGAAACAAGACCACAAATTCAGATACAAGACCTCGAATTCATATACAAGACCACCAATTCAGATACAAGACCACGAATTCAGATACACGACCACGAATGTAGATACAACACCATGAAATCAGATAGTAGACCACGGAAACTGATACTAGACCACGAAAACAGATACAAGACCACAAGTTCAGATACAGGACCACGAATTCAGATACAAGACCACGAATTCAGATGCAAGACCAGAAATTCAGATACAAGACCACGAATTCAAAAACAAGACCACAAATTCAGATACAAGTCCACAAATTCAGATACAAGACCACTAATTCATATACAAGACCACAAATTTAGTGACCAGACTACAAATTCAGAAACAAGAACACGCATTCAGTTTCAAGACCACAAATTCAGATACAAGACCACGAATTCTGATACAAGATCACAAATTCAGATACAAGACCACAAATTTAGAAACATGACCACAAGTTCAGATACTAGACCACGAATTTAGATAAAGACCACAAATTCAGATACAAGACCACGAATTCCTATACTAGAATACGAATTCAGATACTAGACCACGAATTCAGATACAAGACCACGAATTCGGATACATGACCACAAATTTAGATATAAGACATCGAATTCCGATACAAGACCACAAATTCAGATACAAGACCACGAATTCAGATACAATACCTCGAATTCATATACAAGACCACCAAATCAGATAGAAGACCACGAAATCAGATACACGACCACGAATGTAGATACAACACCATGAAATCAGATAGTAGACCACGGAAACTGATACTAGACCACGAAAACAGATACAAGACCACAAATTCAGATACAAGACCACGAATTCGGATACAAGATCACAAATTCAGATACAAGACCACAAATTTAGAAACATGACTTCAAGTTCAGATACTAGACCACGAATTTAGATACAAGACCACAAATTCAGATACAAGACCACGAATTCCTATACTAGAATACGAATTCAGATACTAGACCACGAATTCAGATACAAGACCACGAATTCGGATACATGACCACAAATTTAGATATAAGACCTCGAATTCCGATACAAGACCACAAATTCAGATACAAGACCACGAATTTAGATACAAGAACATGAATTCAGATACAAGACCACAAATTCAGATAAAAGACCGCAAATTAAGATTCAAGACCACAAATTCAAATACAAGACCATAATTTCAGATACAAGACCATGAATTCAGATACAATACCACAAATCCAGATGCATGACCACGATCTCAGATACATAAGCACAAATTCATATACAAAACCACGAATTCCAATACAAGACCACATATTCAGATGCATGACCACGATCTCAGATACATAAGCACAAATTCAGATACAAAACCACGAATTCCAATACAAGACCACATATTCAGATAGAAGCCCACTAATTCAGATGCAAGACCAAGAATTCAGATACAAGACCACAAATTCAGATTCAAGACCACAAATTCAGATACAAGACGACGAATTCAGATAGAAGACCACGAAATCAGATACAAGACCAAAAATTCAGATACTAGACCAGGAATTCAGATACAAGATATCAAATTCAAATACAAGACCACGAATTCAGACACTAGACAACGAATTCAGATACTAGACCACAAATACAGATACAAAACCACAAATTCAGATTCAAGACCACGAATTCAGATACATGACCAAAAATAAAGGTACAAGAAAACAAATTCCGATATAAGACCACGAATACAGATACAAGACCACAAATGCAGAAACAAGACCACAAAATCAGATACAAATCCACAAATTCAAATACAAGACCACGAATTCAGATACTAGACCACGAATTCAGATACTAGATCATGAATTCAAATACAAGACCACGAATTCAGACAAAAGATCACATATTCAGATACAAGTACCACAAATTCAGATACTAAACCACGAATTCAGATACTAGACCATGAATTCAAATACAAGACAAAGAATTCAGAAACTAGACCACGAATTCAGATAGAAGACCACGAATTTAGATACAAGACCATGAATTCAGATAGTAGACCACGAATACTGATACTAGACCACGAATACAGATACAAGACCACAAATTCAGATGTGACTTACCGTGGGTTATATCCATGCGATCAAGGGGGTTATTATGGCCGCGCAGTCCACTTGTGAGCGTCTAGATTGGTTTGGGGGTTGTTCTTAGAAGTATCTTAGGATTTTAGGCTATCTTCCAGATTATAACAGATCAACTACTTGTGGGCACCGAGATGTTATTTGTCAGGATAAGGATATTGACACCAGGGCGATCTTTGATATAGCAGGGATCCCGAACTGCTCTAACAGTGATATACTTATAATAGATCTTACCTTGCCGATATATCACAAACTCTTCCACATAATTATCTGAAATAACTTGGGATCTAACCTAAAGACTGTAAATGACTGAGGCGACACAGCTGATAATTTAAACATACTTTAATTATAAAAACCTAATCATACATTTATCCGCAACACTGACTAACGTTATGCTGGAAGGGAAATGACACGCAAGCATTGACACAATTGTTAACAACTTACTAAATGAATTAATAGCTTCTTCATACGAGTATAATGGAAAGATAGCTTCACTGATTAAATGCAACTAACTGAATAATTAACGATCCTGATTATAACCCGACATTACCAAATAAGATTATAACGAGGCTACAACATTACGACAACAACGGCAAACAACTCATTTAAGTTACACACATTGAATGACTGAATAATTTAACTAACTACTTTAACTAACCAAATACTAATTAACATGAGACAAGACTATGGGCAAGCATAGCTTGCCCAGTGCCGAAAGGCACACAGACAAGACACAAGTCTTACCTCTCACATGACTGCTGCAGAATCGTTCATACAATAGCAATAGAATAGAACGAGATCACGCAACGATCGCGTATTTATGCGTGAGCTATCACGTGCACTGTACATACATACGCGCTACGCTGTGCTGTGCTGCAGACCTTGGACTGCCAACTTGCAAGTCTGCACTTTTACGCACGTACGCATCTTCTCGCTCGAAGCAGCTTACCATATTCACAGATTAAAACATCGAAACTACCAATTCAAACCCTAATTCACAGACTGCCCGTCACATATCCCCGCCTTTTCGAAAACGCGCTACTCCCGGAGCGCGGAAATAAAACCAAACCTAACCGCCAAATGATTTTGCACTCCAGTGTATAGATGCAACAAAATTTAAGTAAAATTGAAAATATGGTATAGAACAAATTATCTGAAAGTTTATCGTATGAAGAAGCATTAGAAATCAAAATCTGAAAAACTCAAAGAATCATTGAAAAAATTAAACTGAAAAATCATGCTAGCTATGCATGTCACTTCCTTCAAATCAAATCTAACTAGCGGATTTCGTTGATCATATAAAATTCAAGTTTCAAATTCAGAAAATAAATTAACAAAATTAAATCAAATAGTAAAAGAAAATCATAATTATATTTGTATTAATGTTATGAGAAATTTCAATTATCCATGTCAAACAAATTTTGTAAAAGCAATGTATAAATCAGTGTTGCAAATCAGATTGAAAAATAAAGTCAGATTTCAACTCAAATTAAAAATTGTGTATAAATGTATAAAAATGAAAATAATATAATCAGTTATAATCAATAAAACAAAACGTAAATCTGATTGAAAGAAAAATGAATAAAATGCTTCAAATACAAATTATAAGAAAAAAGTTAAAACCAATGTTTACCAACTCGATAAATTGCTGAATATACTAGTTACTGTTTTGTCCTCCAAAATTCATCAATATATATTGTCACTGATTACATGAACATTACATAAAAAAAAGGAATTAAAACAAAACAAAAAACATTCTTGTTCTAACAAAAAAGGTTACATAAAATCCCATTAATAAATCTACTGTAATCCCAAAATTAAAAAATTAATCATCATGGAAAGAAAAATTACACTTGAATCACTATCAAAACTCACAGAAAGAACTCTCCAAAATCATAAATATTCCAAAAAATCAAAATGGTCTCAAAAGTTAAGTAAGTCGTTGTCTCCAATAAATCATCAACTTACTTATACTCATTAATCACATCAAACTGCATCATAAATGCTCTTTAATAAACCTATGAATCAACTTCAAAATTCTTTTCAATGTTTAGAATCCACTGTTACATACTACTCGACACAAAGTCCAACCAAAATTAAAATTTCACAATCATACATTAGAATCATTCATACATAAATTACTTATTACTTGACAAGAAGAAAGTGTTAAGACAGTATATGAATAGAATAGAAAAAGATTCTTTCCTTTTCTCAAATTTCAAATCAAAATATTTTAAATTCATATCACAAAGCAAGATATTAATCCAAAGTTTAAGCAAATCTTTTAATGCAAGAATTTACTGATCTCAATTGCAATGCATGTCATTATGAATTTCACTCAAACAAAATTTTATTCCTCAAAATTTCAAAATGCTCCTTGCTTAATTCCCCAAAATAAAAAAATAAAAATCTCTCTGCTCAAGATGTTTTTGTTTCTTTCAGAGACCTGGACAAGCAAACAGGCTTCTAAACTCGTATAACAGTCAGCATCAGGTTCCGGATTCCATCCGCTAGACATGAGCTTGTATTTCAGCCATATAACGACAGTAATTAGCGTACACTCTCGTGTTTCTGTACCACTGCACGTTCTGCTATATCCATTCCCCTAACATGCGCGTATGGTGGTTTACCTGGCAACCGTCTATCCAAACTCTGATTTATACAGAGAAGTTCTTGAAGCCTAAGAACCAATATCCATACCGCAATACATTCTCCTAATGATATACTCTTATTCAACAACATATTCACATATTCTCCCAACATTCAACAAAATATTCTCATTAAAACGTATTGCTCTCCCTGGCAATAATCAAATCATCTCATTAAAACATTTGACTGTTCTCGCTGGCAATCAAAAACTCATTTCATTAAATCTCATAGTTCGTTGCAACATTATAACTTCTTGAAACTCCAATGAAACATTTAATTAAATATCATCACATAAACCCACTGAAACAATATATTATTCCCATTATTGAAATTGAGGTTCCATTCATACAAACTGCATTGACATATTTGAAAAGTTAACTACTGGTACTCGATAGGAAAGATTCTCTTCACAGTAAAAAAAAATCAAAATAATGAAAAACTCGGCTTTTGCTTCACAAATGAGGTGTTGAAAAAAGGATTGATCAATATTGATTTATCTAACAGTATATAGCTAGAACTATGTCAGATCAATGGAAAAAAAATAACCATAGTAGGCTAGAGTGCTTCATAATTGCTTATGTCTCGTCGTATTGGTTATGCACACATGAAGTATAACTACAATAAAATAAAATCCCCTAATTGAAACAAAACCATGAAATGAAACTAAGCTGTCCCGAAAGAAAGAAAAAATCCAGATACAAAGGAAAATTAAAATCTAAGATCTAGTGTACTCATAGTTGTTGCCATCGATGTCTTGAAAAGATGTTCTGTCTTGATGTTTCATCTGCTTGATGTAACTGCATAAAGTCCTCGTGACCATATCGCCTCGAAATTGCTGTAACATATAACCTGGACCAGTATTTGCTCTTCACTATTTCACATTTAATAAGTTATGCACTTTTAGTAAACATCGTGTGAAACTTTTGCTCACAGAAAATGTTTCATTGTTAAAGTTCAACTTTCAACTGTCCGGTTTGGTCAGGGATCAACTTGGAACTTTATCTCAATTTTCTATATGCAATGTTCTATTTGTTCAACTTTATACTTGTTTAACCTTCCACTTGTTCAAACATTCTAACTGTTCAACCTTCTCATTATTCGACTTTCTAATTGTCAGCATTTTATTTTAAGAAAAATTGAATTGAAAAGGCTTTTAATGGAAAAGAAACTTGAAACTATCAACATTAGCTCAAAAATTTGAGAAATAAATGCAATTAAATGAATACTGCTCAATACTAAAGTCTGTGGGGGGGGGGGGGGGAGAAAGAGGACATCCTTTTACAAATTCAAAATACAATATATAGAACATCAAAATTCAAATAATCACTTGCAGACATTGGTTTAAAATTAAATCATCATCTCTGTTAATTTGCATTAAAATTCAGATGCTTACTTCACTTCCAAAAATTTATCACAAACACAATCAATCAGAAACAGGTTTAAAAGGAAAAGAAAAATTTTCAAGACTTATCACACGTTTATAAACAAGAATAGTTAAATGTACAACTCATAAATTATAACACAGGAAAAAAAAGAAAAATACATATTAATGCAGAACTGAATTTAAGAACACTGCTGCTTAGAGCATGAGAATTTTTAAGTATCATGTCATTTCACCAACAAATTCATCATATACATGTGCATCCATTCTCATAAACTATCATTCGAGTATTTTTATGTTCCCTAAGGTAACCTCTTAAGAGGACTCGACATTCCTAGGTTCAGCTGTGAACATATGTTAACTGACCTGATAATCCAACTAAAAACAATCCATATTCATTCAACATGCAGTTTTAGACAAATCGTTATTATGCTTGACATTATTACCAAGAAAAATTCCAAGAAAATGAACCAGTGAACTATTTTCTCACCAAAGGAAGAATATTTTTTTTTTTTTTTTTAAGACTTCAGATTATTTCAGTATTTCCCCATAAAAACTCAAGGAAACTTTGGATACAATATTTTTAAACTAACAAACTTGATAGATCAATTAAAACATAAAAAAAATTCACTTGGGGCTTCATAACAATTTTAAACTCCTTTTTACAAAATCTTATACATGTGGCTTGTTATCTGATGTAAAATACTTATTTCAATAGTGACTATGATATACTTTCACCTATTACTGTTTACTTCATTTTATCAACATAATCATAATATACTGCATATCATCTCATTTCACAACACATTATCACGTCATTGTAGCTTCTCATAATCCAACATGACTTCCATAAAAAAAATACTTCTGATGCATCATTATACTTCATAAAACAATAAATCTCAAATACTTCATTTCCGTACTCCATAAATCACAATACTTGATCTTTATAAAACGTTGCAACATAACTTACACATATATACTCATATAACCACATAATAACTTCATATAACCATAAAACAACTAAAAATCACATAATTCTCACAATTCTTCTTCAAAATACCTCATTATCACATTTCTCATAACAACACATAAATGAACCAAACAATAGACTCAAAGCAACATTTCACACTCAGATCCCTGGAGATAAGGCTTCATTTGCTGCTGGACCATTGTATTAATTCTTTCTCCTTCTACACATGTCATAAAGCCAAATTTTGATATGAAAGTTTTCTGTGAAGATAGATTATCGACAATTACGACTTCTGAATCTGCATAACGAGTGAATTTTGAGTAGCTAATTCAAATTCCATTCTAGATCCGTATTTCGCCGTGTAAATTACTATAGTTGGGTCCACATGAAGGTCCTCAGAACTTAGTAATATTGCCTCAAACCCACTAACACAGTTACTGACATTAACTCCAAAACACTCAACTATTACAAAAAATGAATACTCCTACTATGCGACTTTAAAGATGTTAATTTCACAAACACCACTAATTTTCGAATTACGCCACTTTACATAACCAAGATACTGTTATCAAATGACAGAACAGGTTTTGTGCAGTGAAATGTCTTTAACCTATTTGTTAGGTTGTATTTCGACAAAACCACATGATTGAAAAACTGTCTACCCTTTAACAGAGATCTTTACACTGAATGAAATCAATTGCCACAGATTTTAATACATTTTAAAACATTTTTCTACAATACCGAAACACTGCCACATTTTAACCAAAGTGCATATTTCCCTTATAACTTAATACAAATCTCTCAACAAAAAAAAACATAGTTTACATAGTATAAATTTTTTTTAAGGATGCCCCCACATGCTGACAAAATAGAAAAATTGAATGCTTACTTTATTTTCTGGATTTCTGCCATATGCGTTTTGTCTGCTTTGCACCGCAAAAACTTGAAAGCGCCACGCTTTCCATCCCATCATGCATCACGGTTTTCTCTGATTGGCTGCTCAGCTGCTGTATACGTGTCGTCTGCTTGTGCGTTTGCAACTGAAGAGCGCCCTCTTATGGCGAAACTTGGTACTTTTCTCCACATTTACTCAAAACATACGAAACGAAATTTCACATTAATAAAATATTATTTAACAATTTTCAAACTTAATAGTAAAAGATAAGAGCATGTGACATGTCTGTAAGCCTCGAATTGTCTCAGAAAAAAAATAAAGATCATACATACTTTCTAACAGTCGCAAAAATTTTACCGAATATTTTAACATGCACGTTAGCGAAATATTACGAAAAAAAGACACTTCTAAAGAACCGTTTTCTTCTGGCACCAATTGTGGCTTGAGTTGAAATTACGAAGGGTTTAAAATGACGACTGTAAATTGTTACGGGCGATTCATACTGATAATTTAAGACATACTTTAATTATAAAAACCTAATCATACATTTATCCGCAACACTGACTAACGTTATGCTGGAAGGGAAATGACACGCAAGCATTGACACAATTGTTAACAACTTACTAAATGAATTAATAGCTTCTTCATACGAGTATAATGGAAAGATAGCTTCACTGATTAAATGCAACTAACTGAATAATTAACGATCCTGATTATAACCCGACATTACCAAATAAGATTATAACGAGGCTACAACATTACGACAACAACGGCAAACAACTCATTTAAGTTACACACATTGAATGACTGAATAATTTAACTAACTACTTTAACTAACCAAATACTAATTAACATGAGACAAGACTATGGGCAAGCATAGCTTGCCCAGTGCCGAAAGGCACACAGACAAGACACAAGTCTTACCTCTCACATGACTGCTGCAGAATCGTTCATACAATAGCAATAGAATAGAACGAGATCACGCAACGATCGCGTATTTATGCGTGAGCTATCACGTGCACTGTACATACATACGCGCTACGCTGTGCTGTGCTGCAGACCTTGGACTGCCAACTTGCAAGTCTGCACTTTTACGCACGTACGCATCTTCTCGCTCGAAGCAGCTTACCATATTCACAGATTAAAACATCGAAACTACCAATTCAAACCCTAATTCACAGACTGCCCGTCACATATCCCCGCCTTTTCGAAAACGCGCTACTCCCGGAGCGCGGAAATAAAACCAAACCTAACCGCCAAATGATTTTGCACTCCAGTGTATAGATGCAACAAAATTTAAGTAAAATTGAAAATATGGTATAGAACAAATTATCTGAAAGTTTATCGTATGAAGAAGCATTAGAAATCAAATCTGAAAACTCAAAGAATCATTGAAAAAATTAAACTGAAAAATCATGCTAGCTATGCATGTCACTTCCTTCAAATCAAATCTAACTAGCGGATTTCGTTGATCATATAAAATTCAAGTTTCAAATTCAGAAAATAAATTAACAAAATTAAATCAAATAGTAAAAGAAAATCATAATTATATTTGTATTAATGTTATGAGAAATTTCAATTATCCATGTCAAACAAATTTTGTAAAAGCAATGTATAAATCAGTGTTGCAAATCAGATTGAAAAATAAAGTCAGATTTCAACTCAAATTAAAAATTGTGTATAAATGTATAAAAATGAAAATAATATAATCAATAAAACAAAACGTAAATCTGATTGAAAGAAAAATGAATAAAATGCTTCAAATACAAATTATAAGAAAAAAGTTAAAACCAATGTTTACCAACTCGATAAATTGCTGAATATAGTTACTTTTTTGTCCTCCAAAATTCATCAATATATACTCTGTCACTGATTACATGAACATTACATAAAAAAAAGGAATTAAAACAAAACAAAAAAACATTCTTGTTCTAACAAAAAAGGTTACATAAAATCCCATTAATAAATCTACTGTAATCCCAAAATTAAAAAATTAATCATCATGAAGAAAAATTACACTTGAATCACTATCAACAATCGTTCAAAGACTCAAAACTCACAGAAAAGAACTCTCCAAAATCATAAATATTCCAAAAAAATCAAAATGGTCTCAAAATTAAATCGTTGTCTCCAATAAATCATCAACTTACTTATACTCATTAATCACATCAAACTGCATCATAAATGCTCTTTAATAAACCTATGAATCAACTTCAAAATTCTTTTCAATGTTTAGAATCCACTGTTACATACTACTCGACACAAAGTCCAACCAAAATTAAAATTTCACAATCATACATTAGAATCATTCATACATAAATTACTTATTACTTGACAAGAAGAAAGTGTTAAGACAGTATATGAATAGAATAGAAAAAGATTCTTTCCTTTTCTCAAATTTCAAATCAAAATATTTTAAATTCATATCACAAAGCAAGATATTAATCCAAAGTTTAAGCAAATCTTTTAATGCAAGAATTTACTGATCTCAATTGCAATGCATGTCATTATGAATTTCACTCAAACAAAATTTTATTCCTCAAAATTTCAAAATGCTCCTTGCTTAATTCCCCAAAATAAAAAAATAAAAATCTCTCTGCTCAAGATGTTTTTGTTTCTTTCAGAGACCTGGACAAGCAAACAGGCTTCTAAACTCGTATAACAGTCAGCATCAGGTTCCGGATTCCATCCGCTAGACATGAGCTTGTATTTCAGCCATATAACGACAGTAATTAGCGTACACTCTCGTGTTTCTGTACCACTGCACGTTCTGCTATATCCATTCCCCTAACATGCGCGTATGGTGGTTTACCTGGCAACCGTCTATCCAAACTCTGATTTATACAGAGAAGTTCTTGAAGCCTAAGAACCAATATCCATACCGCAATACATTCTCCTAACTGATATACTCTTATTCAACAACATATTCACATATTCTCCCAACATTCAACAAAATATTCTCATTAACAACATATTGCTCTCCCTGGCAATAATCAAATCATCTCATTAAAACATTTGACTGTTCTCGCTGGCAATCAAAAACTCATTTCATTAAATCTCATAGTTCGTTGCAACATTATAACTTCTTGAAACTCCAATGAAACATTTAATTAAATATCATCACATAAACCCACTGAAACAATATATTATTCCCATTATTGAAATTGAGGTTCCATTCATACAAACTGCATTGACATATTTGAAAAGTTAACTACTGGTACTCGATAGGAAAGATTCTCTTCACAGTAAAAAAAAATCAAAATAATGAAAAACTCGGCTTTTGCTTCACAAATGAGGTGTTGAAAAAAGGATTGATCAATATTGATTTATCTAACAGTATAATAGCTAGAACTATGTCAGATCAATGGAAAAAAAATAACCATAGTAGGCTAGAGTGCTTCATAATTGCTTATGTCTCGTCGTATTAGGTTATGCACACATGAAGTATAACTACAATAAAATAAAATCCCCTAATTGAAACAAAACCATGAAATGAAACTAAACTGTCCCGAAAGAAAGAAAAAATCCAGATACAAAGGAAAATTAAAATCTAAGATCTAGTGTACTCATAGTTGTTGCCATCGATGTCTTGAAAAGATGTTCTGTCTTGATGTTTCAGTCTGCTTGATGTAACTGCATAAAGTCCTCGTGTCCATATCGCCTCGAAATTGCTGTAACATATAACCTGGACCAGTATTTGCTCTTCACTATTTCACATTTAATTAGTTATGCACTTTTAGTAAACATCGTGTTAAACTTTTGCTCACAGAAAATGTTTCATTGTTAAAGTTCAACTTTCAACTGTCGGCTTTGGTCAGGGATCAACTTGGAACTTTATCTCAATTTTCTATATGCAATGTTCTATTTGTTCAACTTTATACTTGTTTAACCTTCCACTTGTTCAAACATTCTAACTGTTCAACCTTCTCATTATTCGACTTTCTAATTGTCAGCATTTTATTTTAAGAAAAATTGAATTGAAAAGGCTTTTAATGGAAAAGAAACTTGAAACTATCAACATTAGCTCAAAAATTTGAGAAATAAATGCAATTAAATGAATACTGCTCAATACTTAAGTCTGTGGGGGGGGGGGGGAGAAAGAGGACATCCTTTTACAAATTCAAAATACAATATATAGAACATCAAAATTCAAATAATCACTTGCAGACATTGGTTTAAAATTAAATCATCATCTCTGTTAATTTGCATTAAAATTCAGATGCTTACTTCACTTCCAAAAATTTATCACAAACACAATCAATCAGAAACAGGTTTAAAAGGAAAAGAAAAATTTTCAAGACTTATCACACGATTATAAACAAGAATAGTTAAATGTACAACTCATAAATTATAACACAGAAAAAAAAGAAAAATACATATTAATGCAGAACTGAATTTAAAACACTGCTGCTTACAGCATGAGAATTTTTAAGTATCATGTCATTTCACCAACAAATTCATCATATACATGTGCATCCATTCTCATAAACTATCATTCGAGCATTTTTATGTTCCCTAAGGTAACCTCTTAAGAGGACTCGACATTCCTAGGTTCAGCTGTGAACATATGTTAACTGACCTGATAATCCAACTAAAACAATCCATATTCATTCAACATGCAGTTTTAGACAAATCGTTATTATGCTTGACATTATTACCAAGAAAAAATTCCAAGAAAATGAACCAGTGAACTATTTTCTCACCAAAGGAAGAATTTTTTTTTTTTTTTTTTTTTATGACTTCAGATTATTTCAGTATTTCCCCCATAAAAACTCAAAGAAACTTTGGATACAATATTTTTAAACTAACAAACTTGATAGATCAATTAAAACATAAAAAAAATTCACTTGTGGCTTCATAACAATTTTAAACTCCTTTTTACAAAATCTTATACATGTGGCTTGTTATCTGATGTAAAATACTTATTTCAATAGTGACTATGATATACTTTCACCTATTACTGTTTACTTCATTTTATCAACATAATCATAATATACTGCATATCATCTCATTTCACAACACATTATCACGTCATTGTAGCTTCTCATAATCCAACATGACTTCCATAAAAAAAATACTTCTGATGCATCATTATACTTCATAAAACAATAAATCTCAAATACTTCATTTCCGTACTCCATAAATCACAATACTTGATCTTTATAAAACGTTGCAACATAACTTACACATATATACTCATATAACCACATAATAACTTCATATAACCATAAAACAACTAAAAATCACATAATTCTCACAATTCTTCTTCAAAATACCTCATTATCACATTTCTCATAACAACACATAAATGAACCAAACAATAGACTCAAAGCAACATTTCACACTCAGATCCCTGGAGATAAGGCTTCATTTGCTGCTGGACCATTGTATTAATTCTTACTCCTTCTACACATGTCATAAAGCCAAATTTTGATATGAAAGTTTTCTGTGAAGATTAGATTATCGACAATCACGACTTCTGAATCTGCATAACGAGTGAACTTTGAGTAGCTAATTCAAATTCCATTCTAGATCCGTATTTGGCCGTATAAATTACTATAGTTGGGTCCACATGATGGTCCTCAGAACTTAGTAATATTGCCTCAAACCCACTAACACAGTTACTGACATTAACTCCAAAACACTCAACTGTTACAAAAAAAAAAAGAATACTCCCACTTTGCCACTTTAAAGATGTTAATTTCACAAACACCACTAATTTTCAAATTGCGCCACTTTATATAAAGAAGATACTGTTATCACATGACAGAACAGGTTTTGTGCAGTGTCTTTAACCTATTTGTTAGGTTGTATTTCGACAAAAACACATGATTGAAAAACTGTCTACCCTTTAACAGATCTTTTATAATGAATGAAATCAAATACCACAGATTTAAATACATTTTAAAACATTTTCCAGAATACCAAAACACTGCCACATTTTAACCAAACTGCATATTTCTCTTATAACTTAATACAAATCTCTCAACAGAAAAATCATAGTTTACATAGTATAAAATTTTTTTTAAGGATGCCCCCATATGCTGACAAAATAGAAAAATTGAATGCTTACTTATTTTCTGGATTTCTGCCATATGGTTGATACGTTTTGTCTGCTTTGCACCGCCAAAACTTGAAAGCGCCAAGCTTTCCATCCCATCATGCATCACGGTTTTCCTGATTGGCTGCTCAGCTGCTGTATACGTGTCGTCTGCTTGTGCGTTTGCAACTGAAGAGCGCCCTCTTATGGCGAAACTTGGTACTTTTCTCCACATTTACTCAAAACATACGAAACGAAATTTCACATTAATAAAATATTATTTAACAATTTTCAAACTTAATAGTAAAAGATAAGAGCATGTGACATGTCTGTAAGCCTCGAATTGTCTCAGAAAAAAAATAAAGATCATACATACTTTCTAACAGTCGCAAAAAATTTACCGAATATTTGAACATACACGTTAGCGAAATATTACGAAAAAAAAAGACACTTCTAAAGAACCGTTTTCTTCTGGCACCAGTTGTGACTTGAGTTGAAATTACAAAGGGTTTAAAATGACGGCTGTAAATGGTTAGGGGCGATTCATACTGATAATTTAAGACATACTTTAATTATAAAAACCTAATCATACATTTATCCGCAACACTGACTAACGTTATGCTGGAAGGGAAATGACACGCAAGCATTGACACAATTGTTAACAACTTACTAAATGAATTAATAGCTTCTTCATACGAGTATAATGGAAAGATGTCTTTACTGATTAAATGCAACTAACTGAATAATTAACGATCCTGATTATAACCCGACATTACCAAATAAGATATCACGAGGCTACAACATTATTACGACAACGGCAAACAACTCATTTAAGTTACACTGACTGAATAATTTATCAAACTACTTTAACTAACCAAATACTAACTAACGTGAGACAAGACTATGGGCAAGCATAGCTTGCCCAGTGCCGAAAGGCACACAGACAAGACACAAGTCTTACCTCTCACATGGCTGCTGCAGAATCGTTCAATACAATAGAATAGAATAGAACGAGATCACGCCACGATCGCATATTTATGCGTTGAGCTATCACGTGCACTGTACATGCATAGCGCGCTACGCTGCGCTGTGCCTGCAGACCTTGGACTGCCAACTTGC
>JARYHS010005855.1:0-10033 GCA_031002005.1 Vandiemenella viatica
TGGAACATATTCGGCTAAGTTCGCCGGGGAGAGAGAACATTCGGGTTTCGGACGGCAGGCTTTTCCCGCTCGGTGAGTGACCCATCCCCAGGGAGCAGTGTGTGTGGTCTGGCAAATCCCAAATCCACGACGTCCTGTCGCCATGGCTCGGAAAGACCAAGATTAGCTTCAAGCCTACATAGCTCAATAACTCTTTAATATTCGCTTTGCTACGATACACTGTATAAGTTCACCATTTCATTACAGTCCTCACTTGGAATCTTGCGTACTTTATAAAATTACAACAAAAATCTATTCACGTGGTCGCCCAAGATTTATGTAAATTACTCTTATATTATTACATATATAATAAAAAATGCAACTTGTAACGTGGCGACAGCGCGGCTCGTTACAAAGTGGAGTCAATAAGAAATGCTAAATAAATATTGAATAGAAAAATTGATGATTATTAATCAAATAATTAAAAGTTTAAAGGGAATTCGAATAAAAATAATTGAGTATTACATTTCAGCGAAAATTAGTAAGTACAAACCACGTAAGTACAATTGGTTTTTGTACCAAATGAGGAAATAGTAATCTTACAGCCTGTGGATCATTCTCAACCATAGACTCTTTCGAATTAATTGGTGGTTCAAGAGGTGGTACAAAACAATTGATACGTACAACCTAAACTTACTCGTACAAGGAACGGAGGCGATCCAGCAAAGAGGAAAAGAAAACAGTGCTAGTACTCTGCTTTTTCCTACGCAGGCTGAAAGTTTATATTTTAAACTACAGCACAATTCTTAAGTTTTGCATGGACACATAGCGGACACAGCTAGTTATTAATACTCTTAAACTTTCTGTGCGAGATTGTATGTGATTGGACGTGATCTGCATTGTTTTAGAGACATTGTACCGGAAATGAGTGTGAGTCGTGGTTTCAGTAACTGTCTCACTGGCTATCGTAGGCCCTCTTCGCACGAAGAAACGGAACTGGCTGGTGACTTGAGTTACTAAACTAGATAGTAACTGGTTGATGAGGGGGATCCACGCACGAGGCATCTGAAAATAGACTGAAATCACTATTTTTTTTTCTGCGCAATTACGGGAACAGAACCATTATCGCTATCTGTGCCACTCTCTGCTACCATCGAAAGTGGTGGTGCCAGTGAAGATTCCGGCTACGAAGCTGCATACTGCATTATTACCATCGGTACACAACTGAAAAAAAAGGCGAAGATCAGAGGTTCATCTGAATCTACAAAACAATTTCCACCACCGATTATTTCTTGTTCCAAAGAACTCCAACTTTCAGATACTAAATTTTTAGCATTCTACCGTACGTGTAAAGAAAGTTATTTGGAACTTATATAAGTAATTTGCCCTATCGTACAAAAAAAAAAAAAAAAAAAAAAAAAAAAACATAGACATAAGGGAATGCGTGGATGCCGAGGAAAAGATAATGATTAATCTCGGGTAAGAAATCTTATCTTTTATTTAAATACAATATACGTCATTGTTTACAGAACGCTTCCTCTTTAGATGTGATGATGATGGTTCCGGCAGTGTTCCTCTTCAGCAGTTTGAGTGGAGAGTAGTGGTGGTGTTGGCTCTTGCGGCGATGGAGGAATTTGCGGCATTATAAGTCAGAATCTTGCTTCTTCACATTGTTCAATAATTGCGTTCATAAATCAATATTCATGAGGTATAATATCAATATTAAATAAAAAGTATGGAAAAATAAGAAAAATGTACTGCATTTTGCAAACAGAAAATATGTTTGAAAAACTATTTCAAATAAAATAGAAAATGCTTTTAATATCACGGAATTTTAAATACATAATGAAAATCTGTATTCTGTGTTTTCATTTTAAGTACATATGTTTCAAATAATGCCCATTTCTACATATAATGTTACAATTCACTGCTTTTCCAACAGATCAGGCCTTTATAGTTATGTCTTTATTTTAGTACCCCGGGAGCAGGAAATTGTTTAAAACCCTATATCTTTCATCTTCCCCCACGAATAAAATATTCCGTTGCTGTTCGTTCATACTGTAAAATCACTTGCCAACTAGCAACTGAAATCACTTAGCCACTGACATGGAATGTCACCTGAAACTGATTACTAACTGTCTGCTACTGGTTGATAACTACTTGCGGCGTCTGTGGCACTCCATTCAATAACACTGGAAGTGACTGGTTAGTAACTGGACTTACTAATCAGTTTCTTTTCAGCTGCTTCGTGTTAAGACGACCTTCCCCTCATTTTCGAGTTGAACGCCTCTCAGTTCACAGTCGATCAGCTCATTAGTGTAGTATACTACTATGCAAGTTATGCCTCAACCGTGAAACACTTTTGGAGTCAAGGTTACGTTTAATGCGCTTGTGGTGTATCTTGGGTGGTGGATGCCTGACGCAGTTGAAATTTTTGTCGAGCTTAATAAAAGAAGAATTTCTTTGATTAGTCTAGTTATCATTCAAACTGGAACAGCCTTTCATCATAACCCGTAAAACATTATTTGGTGGCCCTGGAAAAGGCTCTTGCGTATAAATCCCGCAAACGTAATAACAGACCGTTGCCAAGTCTAACCTTTACGTCTGTCTAAGAACTATTTAGTTGACGAGCAATTCTGAGTTATGATATTATGTTTGTGGAAGCGTATTTTATTAGACGTGTAGTGAGGTTCATTCCTACATTCACCTTGCTGAGTGCAGTAAATCTATAGACCTGTTTGTTTTCTTCTCGTGTACGGCTTCGAGGCGCTTCAATATTGATGGCAAAAATGTCACGTCATTATACCCGTCTTACTGATTCATCTTTAAAACATTGCGAGAAATATTACATAGTGGTAAATGCAGGAAACACTGTTTATGAGAGAGGAATACTTAAATGATTTTATGAAAACCTTACCCCTCGGTTTCAGTTAATTAGCCTCGTTTAAACAAGACTCTCCCGGCAGTTTGGCTATATTTTTTATTTTTATTTTATTTCCTGGTTTTACACACTACCTTCCCTCCTAAAGTAGACGCTTAGAATCTTCCATTTTTTTAAATGTCACACAGTGTAATTAACAGATATGGTCTTTCATTTCTATATGTTTTTAGAGCTCCAAAGCAAACCTCTGTATCTTTCAATCAAATGCTATTATAAACAACAAACAACCCCCCACTAAACAGTGAAAAGTGTGTACACGTATGTTCCCTTTACATCTGAGTTGTCATCGCGAAGTAAGCCAGATGTCTGTTCCACCTCTGAAGTCAAACAATTATGCTGACACCAAAGCCACCGGCTGTCTGCTGATGCTGCAGGGCCACTGCTGACATCCCGACCACCCAGTGCTGTCAGCTAGCTTCCAGGTCCAATTACGAGATAATTCTTGAACTCACACTCACCCGAATAAGGAGTTTCCTCCTGCAATCAGAGTAGACTACTTATTGACCATTGGAGAAGGTTCCTCTTGTTGTCAAAGGAAGTCTCTACATCACCATCTAAGCCCTCTTCCTGGTGTCTTCGCAGTCTTAACCGTGGGTGGTGCCTGTGATGAACAGTTTGAAGGTCTTCCTCTCATGCCTTAATCTCCATTCCTGGTGTTAACTATTTTCGTGCCTTTCAATTGTAATTGCACATATTTGCATTATCTTGCGGTGATGCTAGGTTAGTAGCTTCATCTAGCAAGTGTCAGTTTCCTACCACGTAGTATACAGGTACAGTACACTTGTAGATGCCGTATTTGAAGATACGCTCTTAATTTATCGGATTGTTCGAATTCTCATTCCATCCGTTCGGAAGTATTTACCAGTAACTCACGTGTCTGCTTCTGTGAGACCTCTTCGTTATTGGAAACTGTCTTGACCATTCCCGAATGTATAGTATCTGAACCATCGAGATGGTATGATGTGAGTCAAGTCAAATTTCTGTTTTTCCCGTGTTGTTAATGTTCCACGTTTGTTGCCATTCGTCAGACATCGTACCCCAAACATCTGTTTCGTTTTCATCATGCCTTCTCATTCTTTCGTGTATTCATTTCTCTTTTTACCCAGCGAAATACTCTTCCCTACTTTCAAGTCTAGCAACCAGATGTGAATAACGAGAGTTAGTGCGTAAGTAGATAGCGTTCTGTACGCCAAAGATAACCTGATCAGAAAACCTAGTTTCTTGCGCCAAATTAGCTCCGAAGTTTTAACCTTTCTTGCTTGTTTGGCCCAAGTGCTTACTTATCCTGTAATTATTACACTATAATGTCTCCTTATGACGAGTGGTGACAAATTATTCCGTCACTCACCAGTGTTTATTCGTTTGTCCGGTATTAGTGTAGCTCTTCCACATACCTCCTAAACTGAAGCATTGTAGTTTTCGTTTTAGTATTATGTAAGCAGTATCGTGGGGCGCATGCTTTATCTTAACGTCCGCGCACCACTGGCTGAAGCAATTCAATACAGTTTTGATGTTAGTTTCAAGTTGCTACCTAGATTTTGCGTTGACCACCAGTACACAGTCGTGGGCGAATGCTATCAAAGAAAAAAAATTTGGGCTTTATACAATACATTAATAGCTGGTTCCAAACCAATATTCCAAAAGAATGGCACATGCACTGATCCCACGGACATTTTCCCAGTTTTTTTTTTTTTTTTTTTTTTTTTTTTTTTTTTTTTTTTTTTATCTACTAGCACCGTAGATTTCAGTACTTATTTCTGCTATAATATCCGAAGCTAGAGATTTTGTGAACACTTAATTTGCCGTAGGCTTTAGAACAATGAAGATCAACACAGTTTGTCAAATGCATCTGAGATGTTTGTAAAGATACCTATCTGTCACGTACGTGTCAGTAGAGTTTTGCAGTTTTCATTAGTCGATTGATGGCGTCCTGAGTTTACTTGCCACCTCGGAACCTATACTGACTTGTCTTCATTTCGTCTTATACTCAGTGATCTGAAAGTTTTTTTTTTTCTTTTTCAGAGTATCTTTTCTAGCATCTTCGCCATGACAAGACACTGCGCAAAGAGATGGAGGTAGGATTTTGAACTTAATCAGTCTTTGTGTCCAGTTTATACATAGTAATAATCTGGTTAGTTTACCGTATTTCTGGGATACTTTCGTGTTCCAAGAATTCCTTAAACAGTTCGTTCAAGGTTGGTGTCAGCTTGACGTTCAACTCCTGCCTTAGCCCAGCCGGTATCCCATCACGTTCAGATGCTTATCTTTTTTTAAGTTAATGTGTTGCTTCCTCTATCTCGTCATCTGACTGGCACTTCTTGGAGCTTCTATCTCGCAAAACACCCGCATTTATATGCAGTCCTCCTTTTCATTCTGTCTCGTTTTCTGTGCTGTCAGGTACCAGGAGAAGATGCACTAGAGCAGCAGCTGAAAAGAAAGAAAGAGTTAGAAACAAAATATCAACACTATGAAATTGTTACCAAAGAAAAGAAAGGAAAGTAAGCTGTTATGTTACGAACCAAATAAAAATTTATTGACTCCGTTCAGATACTGAATTTTATCCTGAAGATTTAGGCACTGTCAGTGAAGTACCAACTGAAAGGTTTAACCAGGAAACGTGGTATTAGGGAATGTAGAATACACTGTTGCAGTATTTATTAATTTTTTTAAAGCCGAGGACCAGTAAATGTAAATGGTTAAAAATAATGCTGCAGGCCATTAACTTATAAGGACATAATTTTTTACCTAATTGTACTGAGGTGTCACGCTGGGTGCGGCACCATAAAAGATAATTAATTTTATTGATTATAAATTTATTAATTAATATTTAATGATAGGGGCGATATTGAATTAATAATCAAGGCAACATTTAACCTACTATTTATTCTATAAAGCACATTGACTGCAACTAATTAACTAACCATAATGCCAAAATGATTGAGATCAATTGTTAATTGCTATCGCCATGCTTTGAGATTCTTTCTCAAGGTCGTTGCCGGGTGAATGGGCGCCAGTGGTGAACTAAGCGCTTCACACACAGTTGTCTGTAGTTTCACTTTACCACGTCGTCTTTTGCGATGCTGGTGGCTGGTGGGTCCGTGCTGGGATCAGCCTTTCCTCAACGTGCGATGAGCTCCTGGCGTCGAAGATCCGTGGACGAGCGTGAGAGCCGTGTTCCTCCAAGTCTCGAATTGGAGAGGGTGCGAACCCACGTGCTCTTAGATACGGAGGCCGCTCCACTGCAATTGGTCCTCCACTCTCACCGAGCTTGGTGTGGCCTCTCATTCTGCAGGACGCCGGTTCGAACCCCTGTCCGGGCATCCAGATTTGGTTTTTCCATAGTTTCCCCAAATCACTCCAGGGGAATGCCGGGATGCTTTATTCAAAAGGGCCATGGCCGAATTTCTTCCAGCTCCTTGTCCCCAGTCCCATCCTGCCTCTAATGACATCGACGTCGACAAGGCGTAAAATCAAAAGAAAAAAAATCTTCCACTCTCCAGGCGATACCCTACGCAAGCAACAGCTTTGCGGACTCGAGTCTCACACACCCGAAAATTATGCTAAAACGTCTGCGCTCTGTGGATAAAACAAGGCAGCTCTTCTACGAGGCCCGTCTGAACTCAGCCAAACCGAAGTGTCCTCTTGCAGCCAGCCACCCCTCGCCTCCCAGCCAAACGGTTCCGGAGGAAGGGAGGGAGGGGGTGACTGCATTCCTGGCCTGGCTGTCCTAGGCTGACAACCGCCACCCGCCTGCCGACCTCAAATGTTCGCAACCTTTTCGTGGCTGCCCCTTAATGTAATTACTAATTACACATAGCTGCAATGTGTGTCCTTACAGTATATAATTAATATCTGGATCATATTTTACTGTACCATAATAACATTTTAAATCTAAAATCAAGTTAAGAATTCCTGCAGAAACACACTTATGAAACTGGAAGTGGTCTATTAAAAGTTAATTAAATATTGATCAGACTCTTAATATTTAGTAACCGTACGAATAATCATGTTACTACAGCCTGTATGCTACACTATATCATCTACCTACATGCAAAAATAAAATAAAACAAACAAGACCCAATACCTTTTACTTTTGATTACTTACTATTCTCACGTTATCAACCCCACTCTGTAGCGCGGTACCCCGCACCTACTACTTGACCCTCAGAAAACAGTCTTTAACTTAATCCTTAAACTAAGGGCGTTAGATTTGTTTATGCTAACTGTACATTAATAGGCTATGCTGTCGTATTTTAACATCTTGAGATTACCAAAATTTTTCTGATCATTGAAATCTATGTGGTTTTTAAAAAAGTTGGGCTTATTGCTTGTAGCCCTATACAATACGAAAGTGGTATTCAAATTTTTAATAATCTGCCTGCGGTTCACCTGTCGTGGACCACAGGTTGAGAAACATTGCATTTCTGTATTTGTTAAAACGAGCACCTGAAGTACTGGGAAGTTCACGAAAGTAAGTGTGGTGTTAACACGCTGTCCTCGCATTCAGGAGGACACTGTTTGAGTCCCCGTCCAGCCATCGAGCAGAGTTCGGATTTACATGGTTTCCCCTATTCACTCCAAGCAAATGGTTCATTCAAAAGGCCATGGCTGAATTCCTGCCACTTTCTCGCCCCTTCATTGACGCAGAGAATGCCTAAAGTCACATGAAAAACTAAAAAAAAGTTCGCAAAAATGATTTTTAAACCAGTTTAATGATATATTTTCAAATTAAGTTGGTTAAGGAGTATTTTAAAGTATGTTTTAATAACTCTTATAAATTTGCAATTGTTGTCCAGATTTATATTTCTTAGGAAATTAACTAGTTTGAATTGTGTAATCGTATCATTAATTAATGATGCTTTTACCTTATTGTTGCATCATGATAATATATGAATATTATGTTTTAATGATGATAAACCGATTAATAATTTTAAGGTTTACCACTCGTCGGTAATAGACCCAAAAGAAGGCCTACGTATACACGTATTTGCATAGAAAAATTTGATTACAATTTGTGCCAGAACCTGAAATGCTACATTAAATATAATGTCATTTCTGAAATCGGTGACAGAAGTAGTTTTAGAAAATCAGCTCCCCCCCCCCCATATCACTCCGACCTTCTGCTTCTTTGTCTTTTATCTGCCCTACTCTTGCGCTCATTCTCTCACAATTCTCTCACAATTTACCAATCTCCGTGATATATTATGAATACGTCCGTTGCGAATTAGATAACACCGAAAAAATTAATATATGCATAATATTTGATTTAAATGAGTAACGCGTTTTATGAAATAAATATCAGACGGCTCATTAAACCAATATGTTAACAACAGAAAATATTTACAGAAGAAATTTTAAGAGCACCATTTCGAAGTACAGTACTTTCCTAAACTGTATCAGGTGAAAACACTTAACTTAGTCCACAATCCGAAGGTTGGTTGGATCCTCCCGAAGGAGGCATACTAAGCCATTGTGTCAGAGGTAGGACGGCCAGTTCCTTTCCTCTGGGACCTACAGTTAAACGTGGAAGCCGAACCACGGAGCGCTCTGGCATAGCTCATATGATCAAACACAACTCTCAAAATTCCTGCGCCTGCCGGTATTCGAACCCGGGACGGGAGCAGCGAATGTTTTGAAAGTGAGCGCCTTAACCACTGAGCTACCAGAACGCTAATGTAAACAATAAAGCCATAAAATCACAAATAAACCAGGCTAATATAAAACAATACTTTACTATTTCTGAAAATTGTAACACCAAAAAGGATACATGTGATTACAATTAAATTTATTGTACAGATTAGGGTCATGACAATATACAAATGATTAGAATTACAGAACTTCATCTGCACATTGAGCATGAGAATTCAGTGCGGTGTGAAGTCGCCACGTGCTGCAACGTCGTGGAATGAAACTAAGGAGAGCTGGAAAACACAGTACCACTATAGACGCGTCCAAAGAGTTTCCAAAGTAGTAGCATGAGGACCAGAACGAACAACAATGTCATTATTCTTCTTTTTTTTATTTAGCACACATTTTTACAGCCTAGTATCTAGAAACTAAAATAGGCCTTAATTTAACACAACAGTTTTATATTTGATACTTCAACAGATAATTCCACAATGAATAATTTCAATCTTTGTTATGTATAGTTTTGGCAATATCTGTACAGTATTTTCTTGTTGGCACGATATATACTATTGTTTCACTGTTAACATATATTATAGCTTTCTAAACTTGCAACATTTTGTCATAATTGATTTGTTACAGTTTTCTAGTTTTGTATTGTGTTTGCAGTTTCCTGTCCACTTTATGGGTAGAATTTTTAATATTCTACTATGTCACTTTGTACGTCTACCACTGCTACTATTACTAAACTATTACTATCTACTATTCTATCATCTAAGATAACGTTTTCCAGTATTGGTATCGGAACGGTAATCCGAATTCCAGATCTCCCGGAATAGCGCACGTTCTCAGTCTCTCTGGCAGCCAAAGTGACCGGGAAGGCCGCCCATCGGGAGACTGGCCACCTCCAACACTGGTTGTGAGAACTAATTTTCAATGATATATATGTAATTGCAGAAGTAAGGAGTCTTTAATATCCGGCTAGTAGGTTATCCGTTTTAACAGGTGAACTAGATTAGTTTAACATCTACTGCCGGTATTTGTTATTTTCAATAGTATAAGTTTGAACAAATTCTATTTTAAGATTATTGACTACATAATTTACAACTTTTACTTATTACTAACTATTATCATTTTTACATATTTTAAGAGATAACAATGTTTTACTTATTTTCTGTCCATAAATGTATCTATGCCAGAATATGCAGAAGTGGCTCGAGACTGCAACTATTATCTATTATTTGTGTTATTGCAATGTCAGACCACATTTTATGCATCGGACTATAGTTCATGTGAGCACTAGTAAAGAACTTATACATACACTATATACTTTTATAAGTGTTGGTTTAGCAAGTTCTTTTTGTAGATGGAATTTCCAGTGGTGTTACTGCGAAACTGTCCATTTAAAGCCTTTAATATGGTTTAAGCTTTCCTCTCCGCAGACCAGCTGGTTGCGTTTTCAGCACGATATATGGCTCGCTGATCGAG
>JARYHS010005856.1:0-25322 GCA_031002005.1 Vandiemenella viatica
TTTCTGTTTGAAACTAATGAATTTGTGGTAGGAGTTTTTATGAATGTATGCAACAAATACAACATTACGCGTTGCGTACTCGTAAAGAACAGAAGATTAACTTTGCTGAAAGTAAACAATTTTTTCAGTCTGGCCATTAATTCGCATAAAGTTTTACATATGTTGTAAATATGTCCCAATAACCGACCAGCTGCAATTTAAATATGTTCTTACAGAGTTCAGACGTACATAAAAGTAATTTGAAATTGAGTGAACATGCTTCCCATCCACCATAAAGTTTTACCTGAACTTGAATAACTGATTTCAGATTTTTTAAATTTTTTTTTAACCAAATTGTATGCTGTTTTATCGCACCCTTTCCTCATCAATCAGATGCAGTTTCACTTTCAGAATAAAAAATTTGTTATATATGTATGTGGGCAGTTTTTCTCTTAATTTGAAGCATGGAAATTAGATTGTGACATGTGTTTCCAACATAGTGACCTTAAGAATGTTATACTTTCACAATACTGCTTCTTGTGCATATTATGGATGGAGAATACATATGTGGCACCTCCATCAATATGTTTTTTTTTTTTTTTTTTTTGTAGCCAAACTCTAACTTGAATAATATTTGTCGACTTTCACTTCAGTACTGCAGTTTTTCATGTTATATCATTTCTTTATACTTACTTTAACAAACAGCCCTTATTATTTCAGTGTAGTATATCATAAACTTCAGCAGAACCTCTTAAATACTATTAGTTATTTAGTGTCTGTAGCCTTACTGAAATAAATAAATATTAACCTTCTGCGTCTCTCTACAAGATCAGAATGAAATTTATCAAATGCTCCATTTGCCAACAATTCATAAATTGTGTATAAGTAGATACCTTAAACAATGAAAACTGGTTAGAAGTATATAATGCGCAGGGTGTTAATGCGAAATTTGATTCCTTTCTGAATATATTTCTAACACTTTTTGAAGGTAGTTTCAAAAAAAGGAAAATTCTCAACACTCCAAACAATGAACTGGGCATGGGATGGATAACAAAGGGTATTAGAATCTCTAGTAAAACAAAGAGGGACCTTTATTTAAAAATGAGAGAATCGGATAACTATGCGCTGAAAGTTTACTATAAACTTTATTCTAAAATACTAAGAAATGTAATAAGGAAGGCCAAGAACAGGTACATATCGGCGAAAATAGAAAATTCAGACAATAAAATGAGAACAATATGGAATATAATAAAGACTGAAACAGGAAAAACTGTAAATCACTCTAAAGACATAAAAATAGAACAAAATGGATATGTGTATAGCGAAGTAGGGGAAGTTTGTGAAATATTTAACAAACATTTTACGTCAGTAGTAGATAAATTAGGCATAGAAAAGCAATCCCCACATAGTGCTCTAAGGCTTCTTGAGACTGCTTTCCCAAATTGCTTTGTGGAGATGAAATTGCCACCAGTAACAGTCTCAGAAATAAATAAACTCATTAAACAATTAAAACCTAAAAATTCTTCCAGCTATGACAATATTTCAAGTAAATTACTGAAAAGATGTTCAGACTGTATCAGTCATGTACTTGCTCACATTTGTAATGAATCCTTAATACAAGGTGTTTTTCCCGATAGACTAAAATATGCTGTTGTAAAACCATTATTTAAAAAAGGAGAAGTAACATGTGTAGACAACTATCGTCCCATTTCATTACTTTCAACATTCTCAAAGGTTTTTGAAAAAGTCATGTATAGAAGAGTAATAAAACATGTTACACACTATAATATCCTAACTAATTCACAATTTGGGTTCAAAAAAGGATCATCCATAGAAATGGCTATATATTCATTTTTAAAAAACACATTTGAGGAACTGAATAATAAAATGAATCCTGTAGGAATATTTTGTGATCTTGCAAAGGCATTTGACTGTGTAAATCATGAATTACTTTTGAAAAAATGGAATACTATGGTATTTTTGGGACCGCAGGTAAATGGTTTAAATCATACATTGAAAGCCGAATGCAAAAAGTTTCAATTTTTTATTCTAAAATAAGTAAAGATGCTTCATCAGACTGGGAGAAAATAAAACATGGAATTCCACAAGGCTCTGTCTTAGGTCCCCTCCTCTTTCTGTTATACATCAATGACCTTCCTGGAAATTTATCCGACAAAGTTAAGAGTGTTTTATTTGTAGATGACACTAACCTGACTGTGCGTAAAACACCAAACAGTACTATAGAATTTAATGCAAATGAAGTACTTAGAGTAGTAGCAAATTGGTTTAAGGCAAATTCATTAAAATTAAATTTTGAAAAAACACATTATATTAGGTTTAAAACAAAAAAACTATGCACAGCCAGATATATGTATAAACTATAAAAACAACACAATCTTAGAAACAGAGAGTATAAAATTTCTTGGTATTAAAATAGATCAGAAACTCTGTTGGCATGATCATATCACTACACAACTGGCAAAGTTAAGTAGTGCCACCTTTGCAATACGAACACTTTCTCTAACAGCAGATCTAGAATTAATGAAACAGGTGTACTACTCATATTTTCATTCAGTAATGTCATATGGCATAATTTTTTGGGGAAACTCTTCACAAAGTAAAAAAGTTTTCATAGCACAGAAAAGAGCTATTAGGTTTCTGTGTAGGGTAAAACCAAGAACTTCTTGCAGACAACTCTTTAAGAAACTCAATATTCTTACAATGTATTCTCAGTATATATATTCTCTCATGAGCTTTGTCATAGAAAATTTTAACCTGTTTACACCTAATTCACAGGTACACAGTTTCAATACAAGAAACAGAAATAACTTGCATAAAACACAAACATCTCTGTCATTAGTACAAAGAGGAGTTAATTATTCTGGGATACATCTGTTTAATAAACTACCTAATCGTATAAAACAGCTTTCAGATAATAAAGATGTATTCAAACAAAAACTTAGAGATTATCTTATTGGCAACTCCTTCTACTCCATTCAAGAATTTGAAGAAAATAATTAATTGTACTCATTATGACGTTTGCAAAACTCAGTTGCAAAAATGTATGTTTATTATTAATTCTTGTATTTGTAAAATATGTATATATATATATATATATTTTAATATGATATGACTCATATTATGTGTATATGTATCAACAATGACATGTTTCACATCCCAGAGGTATTTCCTCAGCAGGGATCCATGGAACAAGATTGATAAATAAATAAATAAATAATACTTCAGTCATTCATTCAGTATACCTTACCTTGCACCACAAATCTGGAACACATTTAAATCTTGTTAGGTTTTGATTTTTGATTGTGGAAAGTTATCTTTAAGACCTCTACTATCCGGAAGAAATATGTATCTGTCCAAAGGAAAATGTTAGACCTTATGTGCTACACAGAGACACTAGCAAGAGAAAATTGATAAAAAGTAACTAATGGATCCCAAGACTGATGCTTTGTGCAATCTTCCAACATTCTAACATTATGTAATTTTTTTAAAGGAGATGTTCACAAGGAAAAAATATTTTCCATATAGTTCTGTTATAGCCACTTCTATCAGCATGCTACAAACACAAGTCAACAGTATTATTTCTTTGTGGTGGAAACATGATTTATTAATAACGTCATCACTTTCAACCAAACATGAAAAATCATCCTATTGTCTATTCATACCTAGTCTGAATGTAAACTAATACATTGTGAGTGATTTTAATTGAAATTTTAAAGGCTTTTGGCATCTTCTAGAAGTTTTATTTGTCAAGTATTAAAGCATTACAACCTGCGAAACAGTAACTGATACCTTGAATTATTTTAACTTATTTAACCATCAGAGGAAGTCTTGGATTGGTATATAGGAGTTAGGAACAGGATTAATTTTAAACAAGACAAAGGTATATGTTACATTCCACTTTCAAACTAGTGCTTTTCGATGGTTTCTCCATATGATGGCCGCTATTGCAGTTAATAACGGTGAAAGGTAATTAAAAGCGGTGTACATAGGTGGTGTCCTCTAGTGATCGCTATCGAAGTTAATAACGCCTTCAACTGGCAAAGACGCTATAACACGGTTGAACAGCTGTAACAAAAAGCATAATCAAGTGGTTTACGATGGAAGGATGGATGCTGAAAACCGGTTTAATGGTCACTAAGTTGTAAAGAGATGATAAATTTTGAACCCTATCGCAAATAACATCTGCAAAGTAGTATTTAACGTTGTCAGTAGTAGCGACATCTGTTGGTTGCTATCGCAGTTAATAACCGTCAAAGGTAGTAAAAAGCGGTTTACAAAGGTGGTTTCCTCTAGTGATCGCTATCGAAGTTAATAACGCCTTCAATGGGCAAAGACGCTACAACACGGGAAGCATAATCAAGTCGCTTACGATGGAACGATGGATGCTGAAAACCGATTTAATTGTCACTAAGTTGTAGAAATATGTTCATTTTTGGACCCCATCGCAAATAATATCTGCAAAGTAGTATTTGACGTCGTCAGTAGTAGAGACATCTGTTGGTCGCTATCGCGGTTAATAACGGTCAAAGGTAGTAAAAAGCAGTTTACATATGTGGTGTCCTCTAGTGGTCGCTATCTTAGTTAATAACTATTATTTTGCGATGGTAGTGTCATCTAATGGTATCTATTGCAATTAATAACATTGAGAGAAGCAATAAGCGGTAACTGATGCACTCTTAGCGGGCGGTCGACGAACAATTACAGCGCTGTCAGAGAAGGAAGTGCTGACAGTTATTTGAATAACTCCAGTTATCGTTTTGGCCGCTACTTGCTTAACGGCGTTTTTAAAATAACGGTTATTTGTAGCCGTTTAGTTATTTGTGACCCATCTCTAGATGGTAGTGTCATCTAGTGGTATCTATTGCAATTAATAACGGTGAGAGAAGCAATAAGCAGTGACTGATGCACTCGTAGCAGGCGGTCGACGAACAATTACAGCGCTGTCAGAGAAGGAAGTGCTGACAGTTATTTGAATAACTCCAGTTATCGTTTTGGCCGCTACTTGCTTAACGGCGTTTTTAAAATAACGGTTATTTGTAGCCGTTTATTCATTTGTGACCCATCTCTACTGCCCAGACACCAATATCTAATTTTCAAGAAGTCCTGGAATCCGAAGTAAATAATTATGGTGTTTGTAACAGGATTTTAGTGCTTTAATAGGACATGCTACTGCCACAGAGCTCATAATCTTTATTTTTCTTGTTTTGTTTGAATTGAAAAACATGGATAATGATGAGAAATCACTGCTGAGAATCTGAGGTCCCTGTAAGTCCTGCCAGTTGTTAGAAACCTTAAAGTACAAGTTAGTCTTTCATGAAGAGATATAGACTGGCGCATAACAGTGTCTTTTATTTTAATTATCGGTGTCACCAACTGCAGTAACTCTTCATAGGCTGCTTCATCCATCCTAAGGTAACCCCGCCAGTCTCCCGGATCTACTCTCAAATCTTTAATTAAGTTGACATGAGAATGTATGTTTCTCCATAAAAACCACTTTTTACTCTACTTACTCCAACGGCGTCGCTTATTTCTTTATAAACAAACAATGAAATAATGCTTCCTTTAAAAAAAACCTTCTCTTGGCCACATCGTCACAGACTCACAGCTGTCGACACATTAGGTTTGCACAAGCTTACCTGTACCGTGTGGCCACTCTTCCGTGTTCCGTCTTTTTGTACAGTTTTTCACTGCGCAGTTTACCTGCACATGCAAGACGGAGCGCGTAGCCGGGGCATAATACTAATGCATTCTGGTAGGATTTCACCGAGCGTGGTGGTGTAACGGCTACCGTTCTGGCCTCGCATTCGGTAGGACGGCTGTTTGAATCCCCTTCCGGGCATCCTGATTTGGGTTTTCCATGGTTTCCTAAATCACTCCAGGCAAATGCCGGGATGCTTCCTTCAAAAGGCCATGGCCGAATTCCCATTCTTTGCCCTCCCCCCCCAAACTTTCCCGTCTCTAAAGACCTCGCTGTTAGAGAGACGTTTAGCAGATAAAAAAAAAAAAAAAAAAAAAAAAAAAAAAAAAACTGGTAGGATTTCTACCAGTAAAAGAATTCAAACTATAATCATTTATACAGGGTCGTCAGAAATTCACTGATCGGTGGGTAAAGGCAGTGTTGGGGACGTTGCACTAACTAAACACATACAAAAAAATCGAGTAAAAGTCGTACCGTTTCTGAATTATCCGAAGCTAAAGTTGGCCAATAAGTGCGCTTCGCGGACGAATTCAAACAGCCTTCCACAGGCGGTGTTGCCAAGCGTACTCTAGGCATGGGACCGCCAAAGAAATCGAAAAGAAAAACTCTCTTCGGAAGCGGGGATCGAACCCGCAACCTTCAGTTTGAGAGTCTGGCGTCTTACCAACCAATATATTTGTTTTTAGAAGACACTGGTGCTGACTGTTAGTAATCGGTAAGCCGCGACATTTTTCGGGAAGTCGGTGGTGGGGCTGATTAGGTGTATCTGTACGGAGTTACATTGACATCTTACCGTTTCTTCTGAGTACTTCAATTTTTTTGCCAGGCAAAAAGTTTATATATCCTGGTGAATATATATATATATGCCTTTCTACTGCTTTCACTAACCAGACTGTTTGTGACATTGGCGCCTATGCGCCTATCTTCCGCCTCAGTCTTATCGAAACGTCTCCTTGACAGACTGACTTGGCTGAGCAAATTCCTTGTGAACAATTTCAAGAATGTTAAATAAGTCGTTATTGATTTAATGTATCTCCTAACCAGGTGCACCTTTTTTCAGCATCTGAGGAGTTGGACAAAGAGTTTGTGTCATCTCCAACTGCTGCATGCAGTCCAGTGCAGACCTCAACGTGACGATCTCCCTCCTCGCTGTCCAAACTACGAGGAACAACGTTCGCCGTGTTTGGTCTAGTAATCAGTTCATCCGCTGGAATGCCTCGCAATGTCCCATTTGAGAGTCAAACCCAATTGAACTGTGACTGCTTTAAATCTCGTGATTAACAACAAACTCCCGTGAGGAGTGAAATCTTACAAATTTGAAAACAATTAATCAGCTTCAAAACTACTATCTGGCACATTACACATAATCTTTGAAGGATAGGGAGGAGGTATTAGATGAATGTCAGTTTACATACTGTAAAAAGATGAACACAAAGAAATGATGTCAGCAGTAAAATTATTCTTGGATCAACGGACTCAATTATAGTGTCTCAAAAAATTGAGAAAACAGCTGGTAATTTTAGATTTAACAAAATTAAAAAAAAATTAAAAAAGCAGGTCTAACAGATGGGGAATATCACTGAAGGTTTTTTTCTGTAGCAGAATCAGCTGGCTATTATACGGCTAGGGAATTATTAGAGATGTGATTCACTGAAAGAAGGGTATAGGTCAACAATGCAGTGTATCCTTATTAATATTCAGATCATATATATGGAATACTTTCAGAGTATACAGAAATAAAAAGGTGGTTACTAACTACCGGAAGAGCACTAAATATCTTCCAAAATATACCTTCATCGACTTCCCATAATTTCTGATATCTGAAGTACAGAATTTTTCACGTAGGTTCGCGTTGGGCTTTACAACGCTGTGTGATCCGTCTGGTATAATTGCAGCTATTTCGTTTCTAATTTAGAATTTATGTAACCCAGTTGCTAAACAGGTTACAGATTTATTGCATCGAGTTTTATCGCTATAACTTTATCTATTTTGTTTTACGTTGAAGAAACAGACATTGATAATCTAATACGATCTAGTATAAACACGTGAACTAAATATTTCTATAAAATGATAGTTTTACTTTTTCTTTCATTTATATAATATTTTTATATATAAATTTGAACATTTCGTCTAGCACTGAATTCGACTAAAAAATTTGTGCCTTCCAGGCCATCATGCCATCAGTTTTGAAGTGAATGACTTAAAATCAAGAAATATTTTCTGTATCCATAATCAAAATAAACTAACAATATAAGTCATATTCAAATAATCCCGTATGTGGCAGGTGAGCTTTCATGAACGAGCGAGAGGAAATAAGTAAACAGCGAATGGAACACGTTTTGAATATTTGGATCACGTTCGGAAGGTGTACTGCGTGCTCTGTCGAGATGCCCTTGAATTGGCCAATAGTAGCGGCCCCTAGCCAGCACCTACGCTGGCTAATTAGGGTTGTGACGCATGTCAGTTTTGCTGATGTGGATTTCAGTGACTGACATCCACGGATACGGATGTTTTGCGGAAGCTGATGTGGAAAAATTAATTCCTTTTTAACAAAAATAAATTTAAAATCAAAATAAGTTTATGTTTTATACAAAATTCTTTTCTTTTCATAAGAAAAGTCTATTTCCATATAATACTCCCATATTGATTTATTTTTGCCTCATCTTTCAACAACAAAAACGTGGGATGATTTGACGAGTGAATGACACTTCCATAATTATACGTCTAAAAACCAATATTTGTCATTTGAACTTTGCGGTGTTCGTGGCTCGACTAATTGAAGAGTCAAGCACTGCACAAAGCCACGCCACCGCGCATCTCCGTGCTAGCTTTCTTTTGCTTATTACACCTCGTCGACGTCGAGGTAAGTAGAGGCGTGATAGGCTTGGGGCTACGAAGGGGAAGGAATTCGGCAATGGCCTTATAAGAGGAAGCATTCGCCTAGAGTGGTTTAGGGAAACGATGGAAAACACAAATTTGGATGCTCGCATGGGGATTCGAACCCGCGTCCTCCCCAATGCGAAGGCCAAAGCGTTTCCGCACATCCACCACGCTTGGTTCCGCGCTCACCAACCACCTTTCCAGCGCTCTATTGGCGCACTCACAGGTACAACCCATATGACCTACGATATACGATAAAAGAACTCTTTATGGGCGGTGAAAGGGGTTACAGGACTACATGTAGGACGTGTTGTATGTTGCTGGACTCCCAGGTGACAAAAAGGGTCCTTACTGTTCAACAACCATATAGAAATTGGAGGAAAGCTATTAGGGCAAACATCCTACGAGTGTGCGATAAGGACACATTGTGTGCCGCGAGAAAGCACGAGTGGAAAGGACTGCTTGGAACATTTTGCTTGACCGCGTCTAGTAGCGTGAATGGGTGAGCGCATCCTACGGTAGTTTTACACTGATGTCCTATAGTTTGACTGTGAATAGGCCGCTCTACATGCAAGTTCAAACCCGTAAATTCGTCGCTTAATATAATAACTCCCTTCAGCTTATTGTTACTTTTCTTGCCAGATGATAAAATTTTTTTTGCTAGCTAAGGGATGCTGGGCAGAATCTCGAACAAAGAGAAAAAGAATAGCATTTATTGCAATGTAAACAAAACATCCGCAATAGATCCACACTAAAAATTGCGGATGCAAAATCGGATATGGGATTTCACGTGAATAGTTTTGCACTTCCGGATGTGGATATCCGTTACATCCCTAGTTCTAATGATATAAGGCAAACCGTACTTTCTCCATTGGTTAATTGGAGTGACTCAGTTGTATATTTTATTTGCATTGCATGTGTCACGTGTGATTGTCAAGCTACTCGATATAATAATCTAAATTACCATGGACGATAGAGCTCTTGAAACATACATAATTTCATGAAATTCTGTTTTCTACAGTAGGTAACATGAGTGACATATTGCTAAGCCCCACTGCTAATTTTTACATTAACCAGCAGTAAGTAGATATCCCGCTCCTCGCAACATATGGCCCTACTGTTGGTTTTGGCGGTAGTGATATCACTTAGCGTTTTATTACTACTATTCAACAAACCACTTTACAAGATATACATGTTAGCGCAACGGTATTATAGTCAAATAATTCAATTACTCCACTCATTCATTTGAGAAACTTTATTCTATATTTCAAACGTTCGCTGCTACAAAATACTGCCAACACACACTTCTATCTATACAAGCTCTCTCCTAGTACTCTCTCGCCATATTGCCATCTTCACTCTCTCTCCATACACCATCACAGTAGTACCAACTACAACAAACTAAATTCTAAAAAAAAACTTAAAATTACCCCAAATGTTTAAACAAACTACTCATGCTGTGAAGTCTGTTTAACCTAGTTTATTTACAATTATTTTTTATTACAATGATTTTGTGAGTGGGATCTCACATATGCCCCCACTTTATAACAAACAAGCATATTTTAACAAAATTGGTTGGCTTGTTATAAAGTCCAACCTTTTTCACAAATCATTGTCTTTATATACATTTTCACAATTCTGTCCTTATTTATAACAATTATCACTCACTGTCTCTATCAGTCTGCATCTTTATCAGTCAACGCTATACAAACCACCAAATTTCACAATAACACATTATGGTCACTTATCTCTTCTGACCTTGTACATTTTCAAGTCTGTTATGTTTCTTAACCCAAATTTCTTACCAGACTTAGGATACACTAGCCAGTATGCGTTCCTATGTGGCTTCCCTTCTACCTTAAATGGTCCGTGGTATACGTCAAAGAATTTCTTAATCTCCGCATTTAATTCGCATGACCTCTCCTGAGTCTTTACCAGTACCAAATCTCCCAAATTAAATTCGACAGGTTTATATCTTCGGTCGTGCCTGTTTCTTCTCTCTTCTGATCTTTTCTTCATTCTTTTATCAGCTCAATGTTATGCCCCCATAACGTAAGGCTTTAATTTTTTCCTTTTCTTCCAATCTTTTAGTGCTTGCTTCTTTAAAAACTCTTCTTGCAATAAATCCCTTTCAAGTTCTGCCTGTGACCACTTCAACAATTCAACTTTACTTCCATCTTTTAGGCACGATTGCTGTAAATCTAATTCTCTGCTACTACATTGGCTATCGTCTTCCGTGTTCCATCTACTGTTGTTTCCTACTAGATCCCTTTCTTCTTCTGTTTGACCAGACAAATTATCCACCACATTGGATTCACTGTTTCCCATAACTAAGCTCATATCATGACCACATTCTTCTGAAACTTGAACATTTGCCCCCTCTAGCATTATACTTTCTTCTTCATCTTCGACGGCGTATTTCTTCACCAAGAAAAATCTCACTTCTTCTGTTTCATCATTGTTTAATATTCCATTTTCTTCTTCTATTTCACTATTTTCTTCCTCTTCGCTACTATAATCTTTTTCGCTGCATAATTTCTCACTTCCTTCTTCTTCGTTGTCATTAGTACTATCACTATCCACTGATGTAGTTTCATACAGATCTTCGTCCACTCTTTCTGATATAAGCTCATTTGGTAACATTTCTTCCTCTGCAGTGTATTTCTTTATATTCTCCCCACAGTTCTTTTGATTATCATGATTTCCCACGTCGATTCTAGCCAATTCTTGTACCTCTTCTTCGTGCCAATTATATTCACACATCCTTGTAATGTTCTGCGGCTCATCCTCATTTAACAATTTGAAACATTCCCACCATTTTAGCGGCTCCTCCTCCTCAAACACATCTTCTTCTATTGTTCTCTCATGATTATGTGTTCCGTTTTCGTAGTTCACATTTTGCACATCACATTCAGTTGTTTTCTCCCGTATGCTTTTAGTTCTACCTTGATTATTATTGTCGTCATCCAGTTTGGTCATCTTCTCTCGATCCTTCGGTCCTGTTTTGACTTCTTCCGCTACTGTTCGGACCGCCCCAGTTGCGGCACTGAGTTTCCCATCATTCTCTCATGATCATGATGCCTTACTTCCTCCCTTCTTACTGCCTGGCCATTATTGTGATGCGACCACTGATTGTCATGGATTCTGTTTTCATATTCCCTTCTCCTATTATCACCCGAATTCCTGTTGAACTGATCTCCTCGGTTATATCCGTTCATACGGCCTCTGTCTCTCGTGAAATTATCTTGCGATGGCACTTGGTTTGACCTGTTATAATTTCTGAAATCATTCCTCCTATCCTCCCTTGGTCCATGTTCATTGGTACTACTTCAACGATCTAGTCTTTCAACTGCTTCGAGAAATTCTTCTATACTATTCCATTGATTTATTATAAGCTTCTCTTGAACAGGTCTGGGCAACTTTTGTAATAATACTTCTATCTTTTCATCATCATCTATTTCTTGGTCCAGATAACGTAATTCCTTCATAACTGCTTCACAAAAGTATTTCATACTGCCATCACGCCGACTATAATATCTACAATTCCAAAAATCCCTTCTCACTCTTCTTTGCCTCCGTTGCGACCAATACTTGCTCAAAAATACTCTCAAAAATTTTTCATAGTCGTTACACTCCTCGTCACTCTCGCAACTCCATGCAAAAGCATCCCCTCGTAACATGTTCTTAACATACCTTATTTTGTCAACGTCAGACCACTCGTAAGGTAAGCCATTTTTATAAGCTCTAACAAATTCTACAGGATGAACTTCTCCTTCGGGTTCAAATTTTACTTCCGGTAACTTGAAATGATTCGTAATGATGTTACCGCTTCCCATAGTAGTCACACCTCGCCGTTCTGCTTCCTTGACTCTTTGAGTTAATTGTAATATCTCTTCTCTCACATCTTCTTTAACTAAGTCGACCTGGTTAGCTACTTCCGCCACCTTGCATGTCACTCCTTTTGCCTCCCTTGTCCATAACCATTAGTCTCTCTCCTAATCGAGAAATCCTTTTGGAGTAGTCTCCGCCTTCTCTTTCAACTCTTCAATCCCTTTAGCACATTCCCTCTGATTTTCATAGATTACTTTATTTTCTTCCCGCATGGCCATTTGCTCTTCTTGTATTATATTGCTACTTTTCCTCACTTCCTCCTCAACTTTCTGTTGCACTAAACATTCTACATTCTTTTTAGTAGTCTCCCCAAGCTTTTCCACATAATCATACACCATCTTTATTTCCTTTCCATTCTTGTGTCCACTTCCTCTTTTAATATTTGCCTCATATCTTCTATCTTCTTGTCACACCTGTCTTCTGATTGCCGAATACACTCATCCATTTTCAACAACATATCCTGCTTAATCATTCGCACTTCATCTGTAATTTTTTCTTTCCATTTTTTCTGCTGTTTTCTGACTTAATTCAATTTTTTTTTCCATATTTTCTGCTGTTCGTTTGATTCCTCCCTCATACACTCCATTAAAGAAATTAACATTGATATTTCGCCACCTTTCTGTTTCTGGGCATCAATCATTTCATTACCCCTCTCCTTTTCTCGAAAATTAACTTGATTGACTAGTACTGGTGTAGACGTAATATTTGTCATGAAATTCTCTGACTCAGCATCACAGATATCACTACTTCTAATATCTACACTAACATCACCGCTGGTCAACGATTCAAATCCGCTTCCCCCCACGCGGTCAGAGACATCAACGCTACTAACTTCTGCTACACTACATACGCTAATTCCATTTCCCTCCCTTGCAATCGAGCGCTCACCGAAACCAGAATCTTCATTGTTGACCTCAGCATTATCATTATTATCCCCCTCTTTAATTTTTAATTCAGCATCGCGGTTGACTAATTTCTCACTAATTGCTGCCATGTTAATTACAATTTTACATCAAACACAGTACCACGGGCTAAGTCTGCTACAAAAATTATTCCGCCAAATCACAAGACAATATTACACATACAAAATCACTTCACAATTATACAACGCCGTATTACAACGCAGCTAGACTTTCAAACGGGTACAGAAACCCTTTCCAGAATTACTTACTGTACCAAAAAACAGCTGCACCCCTGTAAAAAATAAATTTTGCAACACAAAATATACACAACATGTTATTACATCGAAAGTTACAATGACTGACATACATGCATATACACAAGTTGCTTTATATTCGTCTACAAAAAAAATCTTCCCCCCTGTATTTAATTATTTTCTTTATTACTTTAACTAAGACTTTCACAGCATGTAAATTTAGCTTAAACAGTTTTTTACGGACCAAAATTATTCTTACGACAATTTTACAAATTTTAAACTTTCAATTCTTACAAACAGTACTCCGTTACTTTATGCTTGTTTTCAAATAGTTCTGCTTAATTCAACCGTTCATCTGCTGATATTTACACCACTTCTTTTTCCAATCAAGCAACAAAATTGTTCCGCAAAAGTTACAACGTTAATTTCCGTCAGTCTTTTCTGTAATTACTGCTACTTCGATTACGCTGAAATTCTTCCAAGAAAATTAAATTGTCTTTTGTACTTGCCACATCTGCGCCGTTATTTCTTCTTTCTTGAAAATACCTGCTACCAGTCGTCGACGTTTTCCTCGCGTCGTCTGCTTCCGATGAAATTATTCCAGCTCGTAAGCAATGCGATACATTGCCTAATCCTGGCTTAAGGGTCTCCAATTTGCTAAGCCCCACTGCTAATTTTTACATTAACCAGCAGTAAGTAGATATCCCGCTCCTCGCAACATATGGCCCTACTGTTGGTTTTGGCGGTAGTGATATCACTTAGCGTTTTATTACTACTATTCAACAAACCACTTTACAAGATATACATGTTAGCGCAACGGGTATTATAGTCAAATAATTCAATTACTCCACTCATTCATTTGAGAAACTTTATTCTATATTTCAAACGTTCGCTGCTACAAAATACTGCCAACACACACTTCTATCTATACAAGCTCTCTCCTAGTACTCTCTCGCCATATTGCCATCTTCACTCTCTCTCCATACACCATCACAGTAGTACCAACTACAACAAACTAAATTCTAAAAAAAAACTTAAAATTACCCCAAATGTTTAAACAAACTACTCATGCTGTGAAGTCTGTTTAACCTAGTTTATTTACAATTATTTTTTTATTACAATGATTTTGTGAGTGGGATCTCACAATATACATTCTTAAGATACATGATCTTGCATCGACCTGTCTTTATTTACAGCGAAATTCATTTAAATATCGTAATAATTAATAACATAAGTACATAACATGCGAAAACCTTCACATTATCAGAAGGTTCAATAAAACACATTTTATATGGCTTATCGACCGTTGTAGAAAAAATATACATAATTGATGGAGCTACTTAAAAAAAAAAAAAAGAACCATATTAACTGTATTGCAAGTAAATGTACATTGCTTTTATTCATCAAGATCGTTACTAAAGAATGGAAACAGATATACTGCGTGGGAGATAGTGGCAGAACAGGAACCCTTAATTTTTTTCATAACATTGTACAGCTTCAGTTTAGAAAAAAGAAAAAAAAATACTAACGCCAATTATCGTAGCACTAAATTCTTTTAGACAGTTCATTTCTAGCAATCCAGATAACTGAGATATAAGTTTTTTTATTATTTTGGCCTGTAATGGTCTTCAAAACCCAGGTTGAAGTTATTGTATAGTCGATATCAAAATTTCCACTTACGTAAAATTCTCCAAAATAATATATATTGTCTATATGGCACACTTATTGAAATTTCGATATTAATTTTATTTTTACGTAATTCTCCTTATTGAAGACGCAATAAATAAAAACTTATTTGCACACTACAGCCGATAATCTTACGTATGTAGTAAGTATTTACACTATTACTATGCTTTTCGTACAGTATTACCACTGGTAACTGATGTGGTTGAAAACTAGCAGCAGCGGGACGGAGTAACAGCTGACTGAGACGCGCCTCGTGGAGACTCATAAAAAAAGGTTTACAATCAGACTGGAAAAGTTTGATATGTCTTACGCATCAACATCACGCAATGCCGGAGCAGTAAGTGATAATTGAACATACAGCGTGAAACACATAAGATGCAACAGAAATTAGTTGTTGGCGCGACATATTTCGTAAAAATTAACCGCTGTAATACCTCCGTAACATCGTTTTTATTGGTTCCTTCCTTCAATTCACTTGGCGAAAAATATTGAAACATACACGCTTAATACAAATGTTGAGGAAATTTTGTTTAAGTTGAAACAAATGACAAAGACTGGTTTAAATTAATTTGTTCCTAAGAAGTTTATTGGTTTAATCGGGAAGTGAAACATTTGCTCCAGAGGCATACCACGGTGAAGAAATCGGGGGGGGGGGGGGGAGGGGCTCGTCTAATTTCTCTAAATTATTCCGTTGCAAGCGAAAGTGCGTGTTGCGTTTTAAGAATTCCAAGTTAGAAATTTATCGGTAGATCTGATAACTAATCCAAAAATTTGTGCTCGTATATCCAAGCAATAAGAGGTTCTCGTAAGATTATGCAGTCAGTACTTAAGAAAAATGGGTAATTTTCAGAAACTAACATAGATAAAGCAGAAATTTTGAACAATATATATAAAAAAGCTTTCACAGCGGAAAAACATGGAGCAGATTCCAATATTTAACAATCGTACCAACAAATTTATGAAAGATCTCGTTCTTGATGTCCAGGGAACAATTAAAATGTTAATGAATGTAGAAACCAATAAATCTCCCGGACCAGACGGTATTCATACAATATTCTACTCTAGGAAGGCAAAGGAAATAGCGCCGTATTTGATAAAACTATATACCGCTTCGTGGGACGAAGCAAAAATGTCAGTTGAATAGAAGACTACCATCAGAAGTCCAGTGTTTAAAAATGGGAATGTTAGTGATCCTCAAAATTTTAGGCCGCTCACGTTAATCTCACTATTTTGCAGGATTTTAGAACACATCATCTATTCAAATGTCAAGCAATTTTTGGATGACGGTGAGTTTTTAAACCAAAATCAACATGGATTCAGCAAAGGCCGATGCTGCGAAACAGAACTTGCACTTTTGATTCACGACTTGTGCCGTATTATAGACGAGGAATCCCAGGTTAGCTTAGTTCTATTAGATTTTTTAAAAAAGAATTCGACACAGTGCCTAACACTAGGTTAACCTACTTAGGAAATTTTGTGGTTATGGTATTACTAGAAAAATTTGAGACTGGGTTACAAACTTTCTGAAGGGCAGACCACTGTGTGTAGTTCTCAACGTTAAGCGTTCATCTCTTAGAGAAGTGAGGTCAAGGGTTCCCCGGGGAGCGTGATAGGGCCCTTGTTGTTTCTCATATACATTAATGATTTCTATGACGTAATAAGGGAGAAGAAAAGGCTATTTTCGATGATGCTATTATTTATCGTGAAATCAAAGCCCTGGACGACCGAGGTGTGTTCAAAGATGATTTATGAAAATAATCACTTGGTGCAGAGACTGCCTGCTGGTCACATCTCTTCGTAATTCCACTAGCCGCTAACAGAGCGCACCGCTGTCACTACATACAAAAACTGCCAATCTGCGGGCCACCTGGATTACGTCAGCACTCGAAAGTATTTCCCTGAAGCCGCTCACTACAGATCTCAAATTTACAAAAAATTGTTAGTTTATATAGGTACTAATATATATCGACAGTGAGGGAAATTCAGCTTCGTGTTTAAGGGAATAATTTACAAACATTTACATATTCGGATAGATTTGGAGATTAACTACGCAACAATGAAAGTAGTTCTTGTTCCATCTAAAACAGCTGCTATTCAAATGCAAACAACAAGTTTGACTAATAGTGTCTTAATGCTAGTGCATGTATCCCATGAACAGGATGTTTATATTTAAAAAAATCTTGCTCGAAAATAATTCTCATCCTATTACGTCAAGAAAAATACTGTTACTTTCATATTCTGGAGAGCAAATTATTTCCCAGCGAACAGATACGAGAGGCGCCTTGAGGCGACAATATAAGTGGCACAATTTCAAACAATATGGGACTTCTAAAAGATCTGGAAATGACATAAAAATACTGTAGGATAATCTGGCTGTCCTCTGAGCGACCAATATTCGTTCTACTTTAGGCAACAGGCAAGTTATTAACTGGGAGTTTGGTTCGAATAATATCTTGCGTCATATAAATTACAAAAATCTCAGTAGCTGGGGAAATTGTAACGAGGTGTGCTTTATGAAGCAGGTAACTGTCTACTTGTTCTTAGAGCTCACTACTTTGCCCGATTATGACGTAAACTCTGGGTAGATTTCCCAAGTCAGAAACAATTTAGATATACTATCCAGCTCAGTTGATTTTTTAATAAATCGAAATGGTTTTAAGTTAGTCAAAAGGTAGTAATCTGATCAGAAACTGTGTGGCAGTAAACCACGTGACCTACAGCTCTCTGTGGTGACATGTATAGTGATTTCTTTGAACTACGTTATCTAATATTAAAAAAAGTTAAACGTTCCATCCAAAATACCTTGATATACACACTTCAATAATTGCAGAAATGATCACACGTAAGGAATGATTATTTGGCGAAATTTCTACAAGTTTTTCATTTACCATTGTGTTATAAAAATAGTGAATTTTGGTAAAGATTTTGTTATTTTCTTTGTTGCAGAGGAATCGGTACCGGTTCAAAAACAATGGCAACATGCATAACTGGTACGTATATTGTAGAATTCTTGATTTCTTGTAGCAAATTTTATATGTGTAAATATTGGTAGAGTATGACCTGGACAGAATTAGAATACATTTGTCTAGCTCGTAGATACTGGAAGAGAACGTACCTCGAAAATGGCAGCAATATAATTACATCTCTTCGCATCGCACCGAGCGTGGTGGGTGAACGGTAACGCTCTGGCATCGCCTTCGGGAGGGACGCAGGATAGAATCCCCTCCAGCCATCCAGAGTTGGGTCATCCATGTTTACAGAATTCACTTCTGGCGAATTCCGGGATAGTTCCTTCAAATTGATTATGTCTTCATTCCTTCCCGTTCTTTTTCCCCAGTCCTACCCTGCCGCTAATGACATCGATGTCGATGAAGCGTAAAGCCATTATAAAAACGACTTTGCCCCGCTGTGGTAACGGCTTATATATTTCTAACCAACAGTTGGTTTTTCTGGGATGGCATTCTGATAGGCCATGCAGACAGGATCAGCGCTCTAGTGGTCAATTTTTAAAACACGTTTTGCATCTGAGTAGTGATGGCAAGGAAATGTTAATATCGCCAGTTACCATCCTGACGGCCGTTTCTGTATTCTTAAATTATTAGCTGGACTGGATAATGATGTTAGAAGAGGTTAATACACTCCTTTGATCAGCTAGTTTGTTTGTAAGATTGAGTATATAGAGCGCATAGATTTTTGTATTTGCTAGTCTTGGAATGAGTGGGTGATCCAAAGTGACTGTCAGGTTTACCGATATTACCACATACCTATTGACAGCAACACTGTTAATTAGTTTCATCTTTGCAAAATGTAAACTTTTTAGCTTTTGAAAGTGACGAGAATATCTGTTGGTGTATGATCGATCAGTTTACTATGGCTGTGGTGTTAGTATGAAGGTTTATCGCACGGTGTAAGATACCGAGGGTATTGCTGGCGTCCTGCAAGAGCGTGTACAGGCTTTTCTCTCAGTAACGCTGCGACCTGCTTATTGGACGGAGGAAAATGCACACCTAGGCTTTAATTTTTTTTTATATTTCGACGACCGGACGAATTTCTTGGTCTCAAATATCGACGTTGAGTTATTTGTGACAGACTCCAGTTAGTTTTTTTTAAAAAAAAAAAAAAAAAAAAAGAATATGGGTTACTGCGCTAAAAACACTTTCCTCGACGTGTGACAGTGGAAAAGCCCTCTTACAATAGTTGATAATACAGAATGAGCTGGAAAAGCTGATAGTCATTAATTCGATTAATTCTTCTTGTGGTTCGTTATGTCATTCTTCAACAGCATTATATGCATAGTGCGGTAATTTCATAGCGAAACATCTTCGAACTTAAAGTCTGTAATAAGGGCATTTAAACTAAATATTGGATATAGGCCAAAACCGCATCCTCGATGTTTGTCAGTGACAAGTTGAGGAACTAAAAAAATAATGCCATCCAATGTTTTACTTAAATGAATTAATTTATGCAGGAAAAGTTTAAATTATGGCCTTCACTGTACTAAATTCAGCCTGTCGCTTTGTAACTGCAAGTCAACACCATTTAAGTTAGTAAAAGCTGTTAATTAAGCCATATAAGGTTTCCAATTCATCTGTATTAAAAACTTAAAACTGCTTTACGAAATGCCTGATGATACATGTGGCAGGACCATCCATTTTCATCTTGTGATGCCCCAAATTTCCTTGCTGCTGACATGGAAGCCCCTGGATGGTCAATATCAAACATTCTGGGAATCATTGTTCCATTTTTAGAGATAAACTTCACCATATCCACCAGAACCACACCGCAACGTCACAGTCTAAAAGTAAACCAAACTAATCGCTGTCGATGTTGGTGGTGTGTCGGACGACGATTCGATGCGGTGTCGTTTGAACCAATCGAGTGAGCGCTAACAATATAAAAACTGTCGGTGCGGTAACGGTGTGCGCCAGGGTCGGTCAAGTGTGGCTCTACTTTTAGTTTGACTGAGCAGAGTTAAGCAGTCAGTTTATAGTGCTTTCCTCGTTTTAATTTGAATACTTATAAAAATGAACCTGTGTGGCCTAATATTCGATTATATCTCCAAAAAGAAGTGGCCTATATGCACATACCTTGATGATGAAAAAATTATACCAAAACTGTCATGCATAAATTGCTCGAAACAAAAATTTCTTGTGGTAAACTTGCCAAGAAAATAAATACATGATGAATGATAAACCATTTGAATAATAAACACAATTAAGAGTACTGTACACAGGTTTTAGCCTATGCTCATAAAAGTGCAAAAAATTACAGATCAAGATACGGGTGCAATTAAACGTATGACTCCTAAAGGCACTTGAGTCTTATGTAATGTGTTGAAATACCTAAATCGTAGAATATTAACGATCCCAAGGGTTAAAAATACCATCACTTGTTTACCGAAATGATAGCACTTGACAATGATACAGTAAAGATGGTGAAATGACTGTTTCTAGAAGACTGATAAATAACGTTTGCCGCAGTATAACATATCATACGATCTTTCCTTTTAGACAAATAAATTCCAGAAATATACTAAAAGATAGTAGAGAGAATTAAAAAATTCTTTCAGAGAATTATTATTTCTGATCTCATGTTCCTGTGAATTTTTGTTGATCGTGAGCAACAAGCATTTTGGTCAGCTACGGTACAAAACATTGCAGTTGCTATAAAAGGAATAGCAAGATTTTTGGGATATCCAGCTGGTAAAGATTCATCCTTTTCTTAACTTAATGGCCTTACGCTTATTGACGTCGAGGTTATTGGAAGCGGGATGTAATTAAGGGCAAGGAACTGGAAGGAATTAGGCCACGGCCTTTGTAAGGAAGCAGTCCCACATTCACCAGGAGAGATTTGGGGAAAACATGGAAAATCCAAACCGTTGTCCTCCCGAATGCGAAACCAGATCGTTAACTACTCACCCACCACGCTTAGTTTCACGTTGTTATTAATGATAATTAACGAATCACATTAAAAACCGTTAGCAAAGCAGGGTTTGCCCTCGGTTCGTTGCTTCATTCATACTCTCTAGTCGATTTTTGTCGATTGTCTGGAAGTTCAGTAAGACGTGACATAAATGATAGTTACAGAGGCAGGAGGATCGTAAATCATTTCAATCATCCTGGTACTGTATAAGGAAAAACTGAATTCTGTCGAAAAAGAACTTGGATCTCCCAGCGTTTGAATTGGTGGAAGATGTTAGTATGTTTGGGTTTTCCATCTATTATATCATTGCGAGGCTAATGAAACAAAAATGTGCCATATTCAATTTGTCTCACGGACTGCAATGATTGCCAATCTGACTGCTGCACAATGGGAATTTTAAGAGCATTATTTGAAAATTAGTATAAAGGTCCTACCATTTGAAGGAACAAAAGAAAGATTACAAGTTCGGGCATACAGATGCATTCCTGAAATGATTTCCGATGTTGTTACTCACAAATGCAACTATTGCGATAAACAGCTAGCAAATATTAGGAGCTAACACCCATGTTGAGCCAATCAAAAACCTTATGCAAAAAAAAAGGGGTTGAACGGAACGATATGAAGACATAAAAATTATTTGGTTGAATCCACTTTAGACCCTTATACCAGATAGTATGTTTTCACTTGCTAACTGCAGGAGAAAAGGCACTATATTATGACAGATGACCTACAGACGTACTGTGGAACACGCAGTGACGGCAGCGCGAATTCGTCTCCGCATTCACCCAGAGATGATAAGGACAGAAGTATCATGGGCAAAGTCAGAGTACTTACTGAAACTTTGATGGGATTACTTTAAAAGATATTGATTTTTGCACAGAAAAGTATGACCAATATTGGGGATATCAAAAAGGACAAAAAATTACAGTTGCAGCTGAAACTGATGTTTTATTTATATATTAAGTATATATTATGTCATGATAGTCCATACACCGAGGTGTCAAGCAAGAAGATATAAATTTCCGAATCTGACAAAGCTTGCACCAAAATACTTGTACATGACAGGGAGCAGTGTTTATTGGGGAATAGGTCCTTCTCGAAGCTAGGAATATCTATGAGAAAAAAGGAGGAAAACTACCGTTTGTACAATGCAGAAAAAATCGGTATTTCTACATCACAATATACGCTAGTAATTTTCAGTTATGATTATTCAAGTGAATAGAGATTTAATATCTTTTTTAGTTATGCTTTTGACATTGTGAAAATGGATTATGAACGTTTATTTTTATAATTATAAGTAATATATAATATCATATATTTAATCATTCTTTTTATTATAGGCCATTAACCAACTGCAAGAAAATCCTTAATTTTCGGCATTTTGCCGAAATAATATCTAGTTATTTGGAGTTACGGCCGAATAGGATAAGAGAGGACGAATACCGAATATTCGTTGGAAGCCTAATTACATGGAGTATATATTGGTCAGCAGATAACAGTAGAATGGACAAGTTAATAAAAATCTTAAACCAGGCCTACAGCAGTCTTAATCAAGAGCTGATTAATCCTTATTAATTTATAAAATTTCTTACAACCTTTAGTAATATATTCGTAAACTTCACAGGATCTTCTAGCTGCAACAAATTTCATCAAATAAAATTATTCCATAGCAAACAGTGCTCTGATTATCAATGAATGCGCAATGGTTTGTATGTGACAGTCGATTACACAGAGAACTAAATCTCACTTATAAACATCACTTAATAAAAGCTCCTTCAACAGGATTAATTAAGCGCATTTTGACTAAAACAGTTCTTTAAACTAGGTAAAAGACGTGGGACACTAGATCGAAGAACACATTCCTCAATATCTTGGTCCATTTAAACAGTGGTTCTGAATGATAATGAATGTATTAAATAAATCAAACAGTTTCATGACTCACAAAAATAAGTTTACTACATATGGTCATCTGTCTACTGTTTGTTTTGTTTAATTTTTAAGCATAACATAGACTATCCTCCGTACAAAAATATGAAATATATACCCTGTGACAAAATTAAATCTCAAGCTACAACTGTCCTCTATTAATTATAATTCATACTATTGTCATTATTAATTATTGTTATTATTATTATGAAAAACAGCTTGTGAGTTCCTTAGTTTATAGAGGATAGCATATGAGACTACCCTGAATGAGTGTGTTTTAAATATAGAAGTCATATATATATTACCTTGCATATTGAAAAAACAGCTGAAAGGATAATAAAAAAAAGTTTATTTAATTTAATTGCAATGGAGAACAGGCTCCGGTGGCAATTTCCCCTACACACCCATCTTTCCCCTCTATCCTGACACCTACCTACATTGCCCTCTACAAATTTTATCTTTAAATTCTTTCAAAGTTTTTCGGTAAATTATTCATCATTTCTCTTGGTAACTCATTCCAATCCCTGACAACCCTTACCTAAAAAAGAGAATCTTCCCACACCCTTGTGCCTGAAATCGAGTGCCAGCTTGTGGTCATGGTCATCTTTTCCCTTCCATGCACTACTTTTCATACCTATTGCAATATCTTTCCATGCCTCATCGCCAGTATATGCCCTGTACACTCCCATGACCCTCCTCATCTCCTCCTGTCTTGCAATGAATCCCATTCCAGCTCCTTTATCATATCCGTCACTGATTGCATTCTGCGATAATTTCCAGAAACAAATCTAGCAGCCCTTTTTGCACCCTCTCCAACTCCTGTATTTGATACGTAAAATGAGGGTCCCATACTACACTACCATATTCGAGCAATGGTCTGACCAAAGTTTTGTAACCCAATTCCTTGACTTCTCTCGTACATCCCCTCATCACTCTCTCCAACAAGTGCAGAACTTTGAAACCTTTTCCTACCACCTGTCCTATGTGTCCTGCCCAGTTAAGTTTGTTATCAAAAGTAATTCCAAGATATTTCATTTCAAGTCTTCAGCAAGCAATTCTTTCCCCACCTTATATTCATAATTAACCTTTTGTTTTTTTATTTGTGTAATCTAATAAGCTGACTCTTCTTTGCATTTATCTTCATTCCATGTTTACCAACCCAATTAGATATCCCTGTCCAATCACCCTGCTAACTGTTTACAATCCTCTATCGTTTTGATTCTTTTATACAGCATATGTCATCTGCAAACAATCTAATTTCAGATATGTAAACAATTACACAATTATTCATTAGAATTAATGAATAGCAATGGTCCCAATAACGCTACCCTGTGGCACACCCATTTTTACTTCCACTTCTTTTGATACTACATTTCCCTAACCCTAACTTTCTGTTTTCTACCTTTTAAAAATTCTTCTACCCAGGAATGACTTTCTTATCCACTCTAATGGTTTTTACCTTATTTACTACTATTTTAATGGCTTACTCTGTCAAACGCCTTAGACAGATCTAGTGCTACACTATCAATTTGGCCCTCCCTTGTCCATTTCATCTGAAATATCTTGCATATATCCCACCAACTGAGATTCGCATGAATATCCTTGCCTGAAACCATGTTGCCTGCTTGAAAACCACGTTCCTCACATATATTTCTGATGTGGTTGCATATCAATCTTTCCATTAATTTACCTACCACTGATGTCAAACTGATTGGTCTATGCTTACATGAGAAGATCTCTCAATGGGTCTTATGAGCTTTAAAAGCTATCTTGGAAGTCAAGGCTAATGGAATTAGGAGATAAATAAAACTTTACTACAACAACATATGCACTATCTGCTAATATATAACATTTATTAAAATGCGATAAAAGTTCACTTGAAATACAAAGCCAAAAATACCTTTACAACCAATGAGATTAAACATGTAACCAACTGAGGCTGTCTTTCCAATAATAATTATTTAAATTACAAATATATCTAAACTTATAAATATTATGACTATGAGAACAATGAATTATTAAATATATTTGAAAATGTGTCATCAACAGCTTCATAATTTTAAAAATTGAAATACAAAGTAACTGGAGTGATCTTAAATTTCAGTACAATATTGAAATATTAACAGAACTTTCCTCACTGCAAATAATAACAAACAAAACTAA
>JARYHS010005857.1:0-25313 GCA_031002005.1 Vandiemenella viatica
GGTTAAGTTGTCTCCTGGCTGGATCTTCACAGAAATTACAATTTGCAACAAATATTTATTTTTACAATGTTTCTAAAGTGAGTACCTAAAAGTTAGATCAACAATTACATAAGTAAGAAAACTGCTAAAAATTTAATATTGTGATAGATCATACTTAGTGCTCTACCTGCACTTGTTTTTGTCTGGGCTGAATTCCATACAACACTGTCGGCTTGGTCCCTTGTCCTCATTTCCAGTGTACTGTTTGATGGTCCAGGATCACTGCAGGGGCCATTGTGATTACTGTGTTCGTTGCATAGTATAACTTCTCTATAGTGCTGAAAAGAACGTTCCTGTAGAGTCAGAATTAACATAATACTGCCATACTCGCGTCATAGTGCGTGCCATCAGTGAAGCAGTCACTGCAGAAGTTGTGGAAAATCTACGAAGCAGCATTGACTTCAGTGGTGAGAAAATAATTCCAGCTGAACGAGTCGTTTACGAAGAGCGAGAAAAAGGTATGTGACTTACAAGATAAACTCGCCAGTGTCACTGACGAACTCGAGCAGTATCAAAGGCGAAATAGCCTCCGTATATTTGGCGTTGCTGAAGAAAAAGGAGAGAATACTGACGCCATTGTGATGGACGTGTTAGAAAATAAACTTGGGTTAACATTAATTTAGCAAATATTGACAGAAGCCATAGGGCTGGTCGACATAGACCTGGCGCTAAAAATCCTAGAGCGATAATTGTAAAATTTGTGTCTTATAGGAGAGGGCAGAAGTTTATCGCGAAAAACGTAAATTGGCAAAAACTGGTGTCACAAACCTGAAGACCTCATTGCCGAACGTCTGAAACTGCTGAACGCAGCAATTGACTAAGTTCGGAGTTAAAAATGTTTGTACATATGACGGTCGAATTGTAATAAACAATGGAAGTGCAAAAACCTCCATCTGCACAGTAGAGGAAATGAAAAATATTAAATAAAATTTGCGAGTTCAAACTATAGTACTATAGTAATTTTTGTTTTCTACATATAATAACCAGTATTAATTTTAAGTAACATAATTAATTCATTTTTTATTTCATCTTTTCGCAACTAGTTTATATCACTATCTAAGTTAATATTTGTATTACTTAAGTTATTATTTCTGTAAAATTATTTTAAAAGTGTTGGTTGACAGTTGTGGGACATTCAAAGCACAAATATTTGTAAATTTTTTGCTCTTCTTCCGACCGTTACTTGTAGCTTACAACTTCTAGTTTAGTTTGGACAGCCCTAGCCCTGTGAATGTTGCCATTCACTCCTCCACCACCACATTCCAGGCGCGCTGACATAACAACCCACCCCAGCTGTGTATCTCTGCAAAAAGTTACCGAGATAAGTTCACAAGCACTTCACTTGGCACGCATTAACACACAATCTCTCGTCGCACATTTATTGAGTATCAATATATTTTTGAAAACTCCGGATTTGACTTCATTCTTGTCTCGGAGTCATGGTTAAAAACCATCAATTAGCAACAACTTCATAGAGTTAAATGGTGCACTCTCTATAGAAATTATAGATTTATGAGAAGGGGAGGTGGAGTGGCCACTTATGTCAGATCTAACATAAAAGTTACAATTAGGATTGCCTCCGATAGTACTAGGGATAAATACCCAGAATTTATTTTTCTGGAATTAATCATACAAAATCAAATGTGTTTAATTTCTGTGGCATATAAACCCCCAAATGCTGGTAATTTAGATTAATTTTATGCAGCCCTGTCCTCACTTGTACCAGAATACGAACATGTTATTTTAATGGGTGATCTTAACACAAACTTATTAAATAATCAACCCTCCACCATAATTTAAAGCGAACCATTGAAGCTTGTGGTTTGAATATTCTCCCTCTAAATACCACTCACTATGTCGGAAGTAGTCAAACATTAATCGACCTCATTACAATAAAGCAAAACGTTAAGATTTTAAACTACGGTTAGCTATCCGCCCCAGGTATATCCGTACATGACATCATACACACTTCATACCATCTAGAAACTGCGAGACACCAACCAAGAACAATAACATACAAAATCTTAGACGAATTAACTACGAGGCATTACTGACTGACGCGACCAATACACCTTGGAACGAAATTTACACACTGACTTCTATTGACGCTAAAGTCGCAAAACTGACCGATATGATTACTGAACTGTATGACAGATACGCCCCACCTAAGAAAAAGAAAGTTAAACGAGCTCCAGCACCATCGCTAACTGAAGACATAAAACATCTTATGACCGAAAGAGATACCGCTCATAGACTTTACAGACGAAACCCCTCAGACGATAACTACCAACACTATAGAAAATTGCGCAATCGTACTAAGCAAGGCACGAGAAACGCTAAACTTCGTTACGCTCATAAAGTCATTGCTGAAAGCACAACCCCTACTGCTTTGTGGAAGAACCTTCGCACCTTTGGAATCGGAAAAAGAAATTACATCTCAGATATTCATATGCCACTAGACAACCTTAACAGCCACTTCTCAACTCGGGCAGTCGAAATTGACTCCGCACTAAAAACACATGTAATTCACCAAAACTCGATCGTAAACAACACCCAACAATTTCACTTGTCACTTGCGACTACAAAGCAGGTGAGGAAAACTATTGCGCGGATAAAATCTAATGCAAAAGGGGTAGATGACATCGATATCAAAATGTTTAATAACATATTGGATGTAATCACCCCATTTATAAAACATATCTTTAATTTTTCTATTCTTACTGGAACATATCAAATGTTTGGAAGATGGCCTTAATCAAACAATTACCAAAGAAAACCTCTCCTGTTGAACCGTCAGATTATCGACCAATAAGTTTATTACCTACCATTTCAAAGGCTCTTGAATTCGTAGTTCATGACCAAAAAACTAAGCACCTTAATGCGCACAACAAACTGGATAATTTTCAGTCTGGTTTTCGAAAAAAACCACAGTACGGCGACTACACTAATAAAGGTAACAGACGACATAAGACTTGCTATGGACAGACGAAAAATAACAATAGTGATACTTCTTGATTTTAGCAAGGTATTTTACACCGTGAACCTTGACATACTCCTGTCCAAACTGAGGGGATTAAATTTTTCCAGCGGCACTGTTGACTGGTTCGAAGCGTATTTGAGGAACCGTCAGCACTGTGTTACGGATCCCAATGGAAACAGATCACCAAGGGAAAGTGCAAACAATGGTGTCCCTCAGGGCTCAGTCCTGGGGCCTCTTCTTTTTTCTATATATATTAACGATGTGGCTAGTATCTTACGTTACTGTTATTACCATCTGTACGCTGACGACCTACAACTATACCTTAGTGCATCACCAAATGATATACTCACTATAATACAGCAAATAAACTCAGACCTTAAGAATCTTTGTGATTGGGCATGGAGACTTGGATTAAAAATAAATCCCTCTAAATCTCAAGCTGTTGTTATTGCTAGTCCAAAACTGATAGACAGCAATTTCACATTAAATCTCCCAAAAATAAAGCTTCAGGGAACAGAGTTAAACTACAGCAACTCTGTAAAGGATCTCGAAGTCCTAGTAGATAGTAAATTTAAACTGGTCTGAAATTAGTGTTTCAGTATGTCGCAAAGCCTTCTGTTCTCTTCATACTCTGTATAAATGTAAGAAATTCTTCCCCTCTCATTTGAAAAAGCAATTAGTGCAGACTCTGGTGCTACCCCATCTCGATTACTGTGACGTTGTTCAGCAAAATTTGAGTTCGGCAGACATAAGGAAACTTGAACTTGTTATGAACTCTTGTGTAAGGTTCATCTGTGACCTACGACTGTACGACCACGTCTCACCTTCATACGACCGCTTACAGTGGTTGCGCGTTTGGGATCGACGACGATTCCACACTCTATGTCTCCTTCACCGCCTCATACATCTGAAAACTCCCGCCTACCTTTGTTCCAATATCTCATCTCTAGGACTTTCTCATAATATTAACACCAGTTCCCTGAACTCAAACATACTAACCATCCACTCCCACAGCTCGGAAACCCTACCCAATTCCTTCTTCATTTCAGCGGCTAGACTGTGGAATGATCTTCCCCTGAAAATTAGAACTTCCACAAAAATCGGCCCATTTAAAACTCTTTTAAAAAAATCATTACTTATTGGAGCAGTAGCTAAAAGTTCTCTCCTTCCATGCATAACTTAATTTTTAGATTTGAATAATATTGATTTATACAGTGTCCACCTCTTTATTCTGCCTTCCCTATTATTAGTTTGTGTCTTGTTTCTTCATCCTACTAGTATTAAGTTTGTACCGTTTACTTCTTTAACTTCCACTAGCGTTAGTTTATACCTTTAAATTATTAACTAGTTAAGCACGAATACTATTAAGATTTTAGTTAGTATTTTACTCATAAATATTATTATGGTGTATATTATTTTTTGTAATCACCTGGTATGATGTAAGAGAGGGCTTAACAGCCCTAATCTTGCCAGGCTAAATAAACCTTTAAATAAATAAGTAATAATAATGGGCTCCGTGACTCCATTGATAGTGGCATACCTTTGAAAATTTCTTTTCGAGCCACGTTGATTTTCCGTGGTATGGCATGTAGGTTAATATTTCATCTGATTTTAAACATCCTGCTTGCCTTTTAGGTGTAGGCTTTCCCCACTGCTGGAAAATACAGTCAAACTTACATAGTGCATATTTAGGCAAACTACAGTAATTAATACTGCAAGCTCAATTTAACAAGCTCTTACCTGTGACTGGCTAGTCCTGGAAACAAGCTCCCTGTATTCCCCTCACAAGTCTTAATGTTCTAAGTTGTAGCTTACTGCAGCAACATGTTTAAATGCCACCCAGATCCAGCTGAACTGGATGGCATGTAGCCTGACACATTTCTCTGGATTCTGTATGGAGCACCATTTTCACTTTATAATCCATATTCTATGTAGATGCAGCGCACACAAAGCTTTAATGAAGATAATCTCATCCGGCACACAACACATTTGGGTGCACGGGAGTGCACCTGCCAAATCGAGTCATCGGTAGCACTGCATACCTTTATCTCGAAGCGATTCGAGCCATTTACCATTTGCAGGGTTGTGGATAAAAAACACAATGTGCCATAATTTCCTCAAATTTCCTCAAATAAATTATTTTCTTAATTGGAAGTACAGGAAACATGTAATCAAATACTATTCCTCCTTCGTCACTTTTGTCTTAACATAGTGTGATCTGCCATAGAAAGTCTGAACTAACAGACTAGTGATAGCAAGAAGGAAATCATTCCTGGAATCTTTTCCTTTGCATGTCACTCAAATTTTAATAGCCTTGTTAACCCATTAGAAGTGGAGGAATTTTTTTCTCTCTATAGGTCAATAGTTAGGTTAGCGAACAAAATAGCAATCTCAGTTTAAAACGGCCAAAAAGTGGAATGTTTTCCTTCTGCATCTCACCAATTCATTTCAAGTTCAAAGTTTCGTGTGAAATAACACTGCAACAAAAACTTTACGTTTTTTCCTGCGAATTTTTTATTTGCAAAGCAGCGTAAGTGTGCTGTGGAAGCATATTAAGCAGCAAAAATATATAATTTCCTGGTAATATAGAAGGAAAGGTGATAGAAACTGCAACAAAAAAATGTAGTTCTGCTTGGTATTTTTACGCCGCATGTTATAGTTTGTTCTACTTTATCAGTAATGATAGCGATGAGAAGATTTTTTTTTATCAACTTCAACTAAAAGAAAGGGATCCCTCGCTGTGCCCGAGAAAAAGGTATTCCCAATAATTAATCATTTGTGTTAATGGTAGTGTCACCATTTGAGTGAGAATGTTTGTAATTGCAAAAAATAAACAAATCAAATATCGGTCCTGTTTATGATCTAAGCAATAAATTTAATGGTAGTATGATATGGGAAACAGTACGAAACTTAATAAGGAAATAATGATGTTCCACTCGAGGGTGGGGTGTCAGGATACGAGGGGGAAGCAAGGTGTGTTTAGATGAGGGCTAGCTGGAAACACGTAGTTTATGGACGCACCTTTAAAAAAAGAAATGAGATACCACAAAAACAATTGTTGGAAAAATAGTCCAAATCTTGTGTTTGTTCAGTTAAAAGAAGTTATTGCATCTTGTCATGAACCATGCCTCCCTTTCAAACTTTGTATTCACTTCACTGATCTTATAAAGATTTCTCTCGTTGATGTGGATCGTCAATTTAAAAAAATGTCAACATTATGTATGTGTAATTTTGGGTGAAATGAAAGTCATATTATTTATTACTAGCTGATACTCGCGACTTCGCACGAGTGGACTTAGAATTTCATTGTCAGAATTGATTATAGAAAGCTGTTAGTATCGTAGGTTTGGTCCCAAACAACACCGACTAGACAAAATATAACAGGAGAGCCATCATTATATCATTCTACCGTCGAACTTATCTTACGAAGAGAATAAATTTTCAATATATTTAACAGAAAAACAAATGATGGTGCACGGATGTATGTGTGTGTGTGTGTGTGTGTGTGTGTGTGTGCGGCGGGGGGAGGGGTAAATTGTTTATCAATGGGCAGCTTTATTTTAGCTTGGTCTTTTCTTCTTTCTTCAGCATGAGCACCCGATACTTGGGTTCTAATAACTTTAGCTGCTCGTGCTCTGCTAGAGCTACACCTCAGGCCAGGTTGACGCTCGCAAGTACAGTGCAGAGCAAATCGACATCTATGCTAAATAATACATTTTATTAACAAATCATACACTAACAGACCACTCGAGAACCACAGCTTGGGCAAGCAACGTAACTTTACACGCATCCGTCTGTCTGTCACCATTCGATGAGTTCTTAACAACTGTTATTCATACTAATAAAAAAAATGGTCCTGTGTCCTTCCTACAGATACAAAGTATTTCATTGTCAAATTCCATCAATATCGGTATAGCCATTTAGTCGCCAAAATAAACATAAAGACCTGTTTCCATATATATAAGATCACATACACACACTGTCTACGAGAGTAAACACACCTGAGGGATCAATACAGCGTAGAAAAAAAGTGTACAGCTACAGCACTGCTAGACCAACTACTAGTTGCCAGGCATTGCACCCCTAAATTTGTAATATCTACTGTTTAACTTGGAATCCGAACATCGACCTTCCAGGAATGTCTCATGCGATCAAAAATAACTTTTGAAACTCTTTGATTTCACTGGGATTTAAACCGGAGACCATACTCCAAACATCAGCAAGCAAGTGCATTAGCCACGGAGCTACAAGACAGCTATACGGAATGGAATTATAGAGACGTACACATTATATGCTTCTGTGTATCGCTGTTCAGTAATTTTACAAAATTATATGAGAATATGTATTTGTCTGCTCGTCAGTGCCCTGCCAAGTCGAGTCAACGGCGGCACTGCCTACTGTTTTCGCAAAGTATTTCGTGCCATTTTGAACCTCACTTTTTCGGTCATATTCATGCTACATGTCTCAAATTTATGTTATGCATAGATATCAGCAATCTTAGCAAACTTAATTTTATTTCGTTACTGTTCTTAGGTCGGATGTTATTCGGTTTCAAACTTTAACGAATTTGTCACTCACTGACCAATGATGGTCAAAACTCTAAGGCACTTCCCGTGGCCGCATAAAGCTGAAATTTGGTACACAGGTAATATTTTACCCACATTTATAAGAAGAATGTAACACTCGTGAATTTCCATATACCTACCCTAATAACTTAATGTACCTCAGATTTTCATTGTATAGTGAGTTTAACTGATATCTTAAATTTTACTTCATTTCTTTCCTTACTTTGGAAGTTATAGAAATTCAAAACATATTTTGACCATGACACACCTACATCAAAATTCCTCAGTACTTCTAGCAATCCTAGAAACAAGTAACTTGGTACACCTACATGGTTTTAACCTTAAATCAAAATAATAGTCTAATATTGGAGTTTTTCCCATTATTTATTTAACTACAATCCCAAACATGAATAATTCTGGCAAATATTTGTGGCTCTGGATGAAGCCATATGCCTGAAAACTTTTTAATGTATAGAGATCAACAAGTTTAACTAATATCTTAAATTTTACTTTGTTCTGATGCTTAGTTTGGAAGTTACTTGTTATTATGTTTATAGTGGTGGTGAAACTATTGCTCAGCTACAGCGCACACCCATTGTTTTCAGAGAGAGGGGCATTGTTGCTAACGTATATTACCGTCTTAATTCTGAATTGTTCTTATTCGCCGATTTTTAAACGAAATCGTTACATTTGAGCGGCGATTAAGAGTAAGCGATTAACTTACAGAAAGAATAGACAGCCAACAAAAACAATTGTTGTAACAATAGGCCCCTTCTCGTGGTCATGTAAAGCCAAAAAGTTTTGAGATCATTTGAGCCATGTCTAAGTGTATTCCCTTCACTATGTGAAACAGAATGGTTTCACTCGGTGTCATAGTTCGTATTTCCGATAAAATATCTCATGACTTGGCTATTATACACGTCATAATTTTTACTAAAATTGAGGGCATAGTAAATACTTGCCAAATTCGAAAATAAGCGAGGAAAATATTGGCTTAAACGTATTAATAAGTTTGATAAAGAAACACATTTAAGGTTTTATATACATTAACTAAAATATGACGTATATATTGGCCAAGTCATCAGATATTTTATCCAAAATAAACAATCTATGACACCGAGAGAAATAATTCTGTTTCACAAAGTGCGGTGAATACACAATATTATGTGTAGACTTGGCTCAAAGAAGATCCATAAAAATTTAGTCAATACTTGAACACGAAACGTGGCATATTTTTCGCAAGAATTGTTTTTGTGGGATTAAACCCATCTTCGGGAAATTCCTACCTGTCTTCGCACGCACTACCTGAACTTCAAGTAATGTTTTATTGATTTTTGGGAAGTGGTTCTCTACTCTGTAACCTGTAAATGCTACGCAAAAGTCATTAAAAAAAGCAGGAATAAAAGACTTTGGCCTAAAATCAAACATTTAAAGGTTTTAAAAATGATTTGAGGCGGTTCAACAAACGAATAGAAAAAGGCCGACAAGAGGGCTAAATTCAACAGTACTTTCAAGGTTTAATTCGCTTTGTTCTTGTGAATTCTCACCTGTTAAACAGTTCTTGTTTCGTGCACTTCGACAGATTACGTGCTCCGTCTTGAGGGAGTAACTCCTTCAGTTCTTTCACCGTCAAATTCTTATAGACGCACTCCATCATACACAAAAACAACACAACGTGAGGTAGCGCTGCAACTCTATACCAAACAAATAACACGTTACTTCCGCGCGCCGTGGTAGTGGGGGATTTGTGCACGGCATCGAGTGTACACACAGAGTTTATGTTTTCTGGCATTTCACGTACAATCGATAAAAGAGGACAGGCAGATGGCTAAACATTGCTGTTCTGCAAGGCATTCCAAGTGTGTGATTAATTGGTGTTAATTAATTAATTTAATTGCAATGGAGCACACACTCTGGTGGCAAATTTCCCTACCACCCAACTTTCCCCTATCCTGCACCCACCTATATTAGCCCTCTACAAATTTTAACTTTAAATTCTTTTGAACGTTTTCAGTAAGTTATTCATCATTTCCCTTGGTAACTCATTCCAAACCCTGATACCCTTACCTAAAAAAAAAAAAAAAAAAAAAAAAAAAAAAAAAAAAAAAAAAAAAAAAAAAAAAAAAAAAAAAAAAAATCTTCCCAAACCCTTGTGCCTGAAATTGAGGACCAGCTTGTGGTCATGGTCATCTTTGCCCTTCCATGAACTTCTTTCTTACCTACTGCAATATCTTTCCGTGCCTCATCACCAGTATACAATCTGTACACTCCCATGACCCTCCTCATCCTTCTCCTGTCTTGCTATGAATCCCATCACAGCTCCTTTATCATACCTGTCACTTATTGCATTCTTCGATAATTTCCAGAACCAAATCTAGCATCTCTTTTTTGCACCCTCTCTAATTCCTGAATTTGATACACAAAATTTGGGTCCCATACTACACTATCATATTCGAGCAATGGTGTGACCAAAGTTTTGTAACCCTTCCTTTACTTCTCTCGTACATCCCCTCATCACTCTCCCAACAAGTGCAGAATTTTGAAACCTTTTCCTATCACCTGTCCAATGTGACCTACCCAGACAAGCTTGTTATCAAATGTAAGCCAAGATATCTTCATTTCAAGTCTTCAGCAAGCAATTCTTCCCCACCTTATATTATTATTAGTATTATTTTCGAATCACTTTCTCATCCACACCAATAGTTTTTACCTTATTTACTACTATTTATGGCTCACTCTGTCAAACTCCTTTGAAAGATCTAGTGCTACACTATCAATTTGGCCCTCTTGTCCATTTCATCTGAAATATCTTGCATATATCCCACCAACTGAGATTCACATGAATATCCTTGCCTGAACCCATGTTGCCTATTTGAAAACCACTTACCTTCCTCACATACATTTCTGATGTGGTTGCATATCAATCATTCCATTAATTTATCTACCACTGAAGTCAAACTGATTGTCCTGTAATTTTCGACTCTATTTCTCACCCCTCCTTTACGTACCAGTACTACTATCGCACTTTTCCAGTCCTGTGGTAACCAGCAAGTATCCAGACTCATTTTAAATAATATTTCAATATAAGGTAAATGTCACATCTGGGTATCTTTAAGATATCTGCAGTAATATAATATACACCAGCCCCCTTATGTATTTTCAGCTAGCTTATTTCCTTCATGATTTCTTCAGGATGAATCAAATTTTTTAATATCTTCATTTCTAATCGTATTGTTAAGCTCGTTCTCCGGATTAGACCTTCCCATTTCTGATTCATTTTCCCTAATGCTCTCACTAAACCAGTTACTTAAAATCTCTGCCTTTTTCAAATCCTCAGTAACTACTTCTGCATCCTTATCTATAAGCGTCTCTACACCCTCCCTTCCCCTTCCCTTTGGATGGATGAAAAACTTGAATCGCAGAATTTTGAAGACAAGGAAGCAGATTATGAGGATAGAAAGTGAGAACAGGAAAGAGAGAGCAGGGTATATGGGGGCCATTGCAGTTGATTACTGTCATGAATATTGTGTGTGTGGTCTACAGTAAGAACACAGGTTGCTCGTAACAGTAACAGAGAGGAGACTGCCAGCGTGAACAGGCGAACCTGAGACGGGATACGTGAATGCGGAACGGAGATAAAAATGAAAAAGTGTCGTCCTAATAGGTAAGCCGAAATAATTTTTTTGATAAGGCGGAAAAATAAATGGTTGTCAATATCTTCTCATCTTAGTCAATAATAAATCGAATTACATGGAAAAATAGATGAGGAGAAGTGATTGACCTGGGTTAGAAAACTTTTATTGTGATTTTTGCAGAGGAGTAGTTTGAGACGCGTATTATGGGCGCCACTTAAGGGAAACGAAGGGGGGAGGGGGGTTCGATTTGTTTCTGGGACTGTATGAGGAGGAAATTTTCGATGACATCTAAATCGGAATTGCGGGTAGTATGCAGAAAATGTGGAAGTAGCAATCACCGTGATTTATTAATTTTTGTACACGTTATAAAACCAAATTATGAAAAACTGATCTCAAATATTAAAATAAATCGAATGTATAAATTCAGGAAACAATAAAATTGCCAGCGGTAATATCCGTCGCAATGAGGAATCATTACTAGGTGTTAATACGGGAAGAGGGAAAAAATAACAAACTTATTAGACATATTGAAAAGGTACACATTGGGCCATGCCTTAAAATATCAGGGACGACAAATAAGATTGAAAATTACAGCACAATTAGTTTGACATAAGTGATAGGCAAAATAGCAGAGACAAAACGTAAAGCTACATCGGAAATTTCATAACGAAAGAAACTAATTAAAATCGACAACATGGCTTCAGACAAAGATATTCGTGTAGTCTCATATTGTGAGCATGGATGAAGGAATATATAGAGACGACGCAAGGGACCTTCACCACGCTCTGGAATGAAGCCGGGCAGAGAAAAGTGGGGTGGGGAGGTCACCATATTGGTCGGCCGTAGAAACACGGGGATATGCACAAAACCTCAGGGAATCACACGACAACAGTAGCCCGCGATTTGATGATAGATCATTATGTAACTCGACGAGACAGACCAAAATGAAGATTAATTTTCGATATCTCAAGATATGCTGCATCCAAAAGACAGAAGCTTAAATGGGAGTAGTATACATTGCGACACACGTTGTATAACTAACATGGTGCTTACGAAATTACTAACAGCTAATAATAAATTGCTTGTCCCTTCTGGTACAGGCTCAATTTCAACCTACACACATTTCCATTAATATTGTCGCTACCAAATTAAACTATGTAGACGCACCTAAACACATGAAATGCATCACAAACTATGTTTCGGGTAACAACAACATTTGCTTCATCATGTTTCATATTTAGCACAATACAAATTATCACAATTAATTTCATTGTACACTTTCAGTGTGAGCTGAACTCGACTAAAGCATGCAGAATACCATATTCATTGTATCGCGATGTAAACTTGACCCGCTTAAATTATGCTTCCAACACTTGTTTACAATAAGGCAAGGCTTTTATGTGAAATGCAGTAACATATGACGATTGTGTACACTACACCAACAAATATCTGAGAACGGCATTATCCTATTGAGAGCAATGAATAAATTTATAACGTTAGGTCCTAATGTTGCAATTATCTATCAGATACTTCAAGAACAATAATCACAATGTGACTTAATTATGTAACGTTATTCCAGGTTGTTTCCTATCTTGTCTGCTTGTGCAGCCATATGCAACAAAAGTTGGCATTATAGAAAACTTTATAATGTTAGAAAATGAAATATTTTCAGACAGTGCAAATAGCCCAATGTTTTGGGTTATTTGTATGGCCGCCCGCGCATGCGCAATATGAGACGAGTTATTATCAGTGGCGTAGCTAGGGTAACTAGGGGCCCTGTGCAAAAACTATTTTGGACCATAAGGCCAAATGTGCGACCTTTTTTATTTTAGCTCTGTTAAGTCTCGTGAGGTTTGCTGGCAGGGGCTCCCTGAGCTTTAGGGGCCCCCTGAACTGAGCATGGTCCCCCTGAGTTGTGTTGAGGGCCCCGGTGCACGGCGCCGCCTAGCACTCTAATAGCTACGCCCCTGGTTTTTATATGAGGTTACGCAGATTCAGCCTTATTTCGTCTCCTCTTACCTTCCCTCCTCCATGATCGTGAGGTGTGCAGTTGATGTTTAGAGAATAGCAGTAGGTCATTCTATGGTTTATGATACAATGAGAAATATACTGGTTTGAAGTAAATTGAAAGCTATTAGAGTAACTGTATTGCTGTATAGAAGAATTCAGAAAGGCAGAAAGCATGGAATAAGGACAGGAAATGTCGTTTCAAAAGAGGGGGGAGTGCCACAGGGTGTCGTATTGGTGCCACTGCTGTTCATCATTGTAAAGAATGACTGGGTTGATGGTTTTACAGTCAGGATTTGGGTTGTTTGCAGGTGACATAATGCTTTGTAATTGGATCAAAAGAAGAGACGACTGTTTACTGTTGCCGAGTTACCTCAGTAGGATATATACAGGGTGTCCAGAAAAGGACTCCCTGATTTCAAAATTAAATATCTCGAAAACAAAGATCGATAGAGGAATGCAGTAAACGGTATGTTTATCGTGACAGCTGTAAGAAGTGTATACAGCAGTTTGAAATAATAGTTACATAAGCTGCTAACAGATGGCGCTGTAATCCCCATACGGAATGCCTAAATAGTGATCCAAAGCTCAGGGCGATCAATTCCATCATTGAAAAGTGAAAACATTTTGAAAACATTGTGAAGTGATTGCTTGCAAAGATTGTTTTCATCCGATTATTTCACTTATGTATGCTGATATGAGCTGTACAGCGTACAGCGCCATCTGTTAGCAGCTTTTGTAACTATTATATCACACTGCTGTATACATTTCTTACAGCTGTCACAATAAACATACCGTTTACTGCATTCCTCCATCGATCTTGTTTTCGAGATATTTAATTTTGAAATCAGGGAGTCCTTTTCTGGACACCCTGCATATAACTCGCTAGATCAACTCGGAATATGGTAAATAACAAGAAGAGTCAGCTTATTAGGAACACAAATCAAAAAAGTAGTATAAGATTGTTTATGATTATAAGACGGGGACAGAATTGCTTGTTGAAGGATTCAGTTGTAATAAATTTGCTTAACATTTGTTAGTGAATTCAAATAGGTAGTACACAGTGGGCAGGTGGCAGGAAATGGTTTCATAATCTTTCATTCCCTGGAGTGAGCGATGTACCAGAGATGTGAGGGATTGGGGTTAAATTGTTTCGTCAGACCATTGCCGGAATATGAAGGGGTAATTTGGAACCCACATTTTGCGCCTCAAACAGAGTAGTTGGAGGATGTGCAAACAAGAGCAGCTACATTTGTTTATGAATATTATCGGGCAGGACCCAGTCAATAACTGATATGATAAAGGAGCTGGATTAGGAGTTATTGGAGGGTGAAGAGAGTGCTGGGAACGTACAGGGCATATGTTGGTGATGTGGCTTGAAGGTCAGAAGAATAGTGCATGGACGGGGAAAGGCGACCTTGACCACAAGCTAACGCTCGGGTTAATTTAATTTAATTTAATTGCAATGGAGCACAGGCTCCGGTGGCAATTTCCCGACAAGACCCTATCCTGCACCTACCTACAATTGCACTCTACAAATTTTATCTTTAAATTCCTTCAAAGTTTTCGGTAAATTATTCATCATTTCTCTTGGTAACTCATTTCAATACCTGACACCCTTACCTAAAAAAGAGAATCTTCCCACACCCTTGTGCCTGAAATCGAGTGCCAGCTTGTGGTCATGGTCATCTTTTCCCTTCCATTCACTACTTTTCATACCTATTGCAATATCTTTCCATGCCTCATCGCCAGTGTATGCACTGTACACTCCCATGACCCTCCTCATCCTCCTCCTGTCTTGCAATGAATCCCATTCCAGCTCCTTTATCATATCCGTCACTGATTGCATTCTGCGATAATTTCCAGAAACAAATCTAGCAGCCCTTCTTTGCACCCTCTCCAACTCCTGTATTTGATACGTAAAATGAGTGTCCCATACTACACTACCATATTCGAGCAATGGTCTGCCCAAAGTTTTGTAACCCAATTCCTTGACTTCTCTCGTACATCCCCTCATCACTCTCTTCAACAAGTGCAGAACTTTGAAACCTTTTCCTACCACCTGTACAATTTGTCCAGCCCAGTTAAGCTTGTTATCAAAAGTAATGCCAAGATATTTACATTTAAAGTACTCAGCAAGCAATTCTTTCCCCACCTTATATTCATAATTAACCTTTTGTTTTTTATTTGTACATCTAATAAGCTGACCCTTCTTTGCATTTATCTTCATCCCATGTTTACCAACCCAACTAGATATCCTGTCCAGATCACCCTGCAACTGTTTACAATTTTCTATCGATTTGATTCTTTTATACAGCATTATATCATCTGCAAACAATCTATTTTCAGATAGTAAACAATCAACACAATTATTCATTAGAACAATGAATAGCAATGGTCCCAATACGCTACCCTGTGGCACACCTATTTTTACTTCTACTTCTTTTGATACTGCATTTCCTACCCTAACTTTCTGTTTTCTGACTTTTAAAAATTCTTCTACCCAGCAAAACACTTTCTCATCCACTCCAATGGTTTTATCTTATTTACTACCATTTTATGGCTTACTCTGTCAAACGCCTTTGACAGATCTAGTGCTAAAACTATCAATTTGGCCTCCCTTGTCCATTTAATCTGAAATATATTGCATATATCCCACCAACTGAGATTCGCACGAATATCCTTGCCTGAAACCCATGTTGCCTGCATGAAAACCACTTATGTTCTCACATATATTTCTGATGTGGTTGCATATCAATCTTTCCATTAATTTACCTACCACTGATGTCAAACTGATTGGCCTGTAATTCTCAACTCTATTTGTCACCCCTCCCTTATATACCGGTACTACTATTGCACTTTTCCAGTCCTGTGGTAAGTGTCTAGACTAAATTTAAATGATATTTCAAGATAAGGTACAATGTCACATCCGGCTATCTTTAAGATATCTGTAGTAGTATTATCTTCACCAGCCCCTTTATGTTTTTTCAGCTTTCTTATTTCCTTCATGATTTCCTCAGGATGGATATCACATTTTTTACTATCATCATTTCTAATTGTGTTGTTAAGCTCGTTCTCCGAATTAGACCCTCCTGTTTCTGATTCATTGTCCCTAATCCTTTCACTGAACCAGTTACTTCAAATCTCTGCCTTTTTCAAATCGTCAGTAACTTCTTCTCCATCCTTATCTATAAGTGTCCCTACACCCTCCGTTCCCCTCGGTTTCCTGATATAGCCATAGAAATTTCTAGATGCATCAGTCAATGGTCCTCCTGCACTGACAATACTCTTCATAAACCCATCTTTAGCCATTTTGTTTGCTGTTATTAAGTCCTTGTTTAGTTGTTTTAAATATTCCCTACTACCCTGCTGTCTCTTAACTCTGTTATGTTCTTTTCTTACCAACATCTTTAACCTCCTCACTTCCCTATTATAGTACATAGGATCTCTACTTCTCTTTATTTTCTGCTTTGGAATAAATTTTTCTTACCCCTTTCTTATTATCTCCTTGAACTCTTCCCACCTTGACTCTACTGTACCTGAGCCTTCCTTCCATTTGCTGAATTGTTCTCTGAAATATCTCTTCAAATTTGAAAGCTGTGCCTTTTTATAATTGTACCTATTTCCCCCTTCAATTTTGGCTGCTGGTTTACTGAATCCTCTAATATCCATCAGAACTGCTTCATGATCACTTATTCCTTCAGTTACTTGATACCTCAAAAGGTTTTCATTGGGCTTAATTAGAAATATATCCAAAATATTTTGTCCCCTAGTGTTTTGCTCAACCACTTGTGTAAATCCTCCTTCCCTTATTAAGATATTTGCAAATCTTTGTTCCCTTGTGTTATTTATCTTATTCCCTTCCCAGTTTACACCTGGTAAATTTAAATCCCCGCCGATGATGATCATTCTGTTCTCACCTCTGAAATCTGAGTATGAATTTAATTTCTCCCCAAGAACCTCATCCTCTTCTGTCATTCTTCCACTGCGGTAAACAGCTGATTTGTTCTTTTTTACTACCCCAGAAATCTACCCCAAGTAAAGGCTTGGTAAAATTTTGTCTTGTGAGTAAAGGTGTGAGGAATTGGATGAAATTACCAAGGGAAATGATATATAATATACTAAAAACGCTGAGGATTTTCAATCTAAAATTGGTATATGGCAAAAGTAAATGGGTGGTCGAGTTTAATACTCAAAGCGTACAAGATCATAAAATAATAAGAAATGGTTAATTACATAGCAACGAAAATTGTTTCAGACGCATTCGCCGCATGGCAGTTAAATTAAACTGAATCCAAGTAACGTGGATCTTGGACTCTCGGTAATCTGCAGATTTACCGACGCCTTTATTTTGCTGCATTACATGAAAAATAAATTCTTAGATGATACGTAAATTTTAAGTGTCGATGGAACGGCAGACAATGAATTAGATTAAATTTTAAATTTCAATGATCTTTGGTGTTGAGCAGCAGAAATTGAGAGTGAAATTCTGACTCTAGAAATGATACCAATATAAAAATAGAATCAGATGCAATAGGAGAAGTAAGAGAATTCTGTTACTTGGGATGTAAAATTACAACTGATGGCCGAAGCAGGAATGATGTTAAAAGCAGAATAGCACTAGAAAAAAGAGCCTTCATGAAAAAGAGAAACCTATTAGTTTCAAATATTGATTTAGGAATTACAAAGAACTTTTTTAAACTCTTTGTGTGGAGTACAGCTCTTTATGGAAGCGAAACATGGACTTTAGGAATACCGGAAAGAAAGAAAATTGAAGCATTTGAAATGTAGTGCTACAGAAGAATGCTGAAAATTATGAGGACAGACAAAGTAAGAAATGAACGATTTCTGGAAATGATGGGTGAGAAAAGAAGTTTGTGGAAGAAGCTTACAGAAAGAATATATAGGCTGGTAGGTCACATTTTGAGATATTCAGGACTGGTTAATTTTTAGTGGAGGGAACAGTTGAAGGTAAGAACTGTAGAGGAAGACAAAGATTAGAAGACAGAGATTAAAATATATGAAACAGATAATTGAGGACGTGGGCTGTAAGGGGTATGCATAAATGAAGAGTTTAGCACAGGATAGGAAGGGATGGCGGATTGCATCAAACCAGTCGAAAGACTGACGACAGAAAAAAAAATGTATAATTTCTTGTGCCAAAATTTTGCACTAATCCTGGAATTACAGTAATCTGACTATCATCATTTTAAACCTATAAAAAGTTATGTCTAATCCTACAAATAACAATTAGAAATTTGTATATACCCAGTTGTCTTAGTGAATATTATGATTGCTGATGTAATTGTGCTGCTATGAATTAGCCCATCTGGATATTTGGACTATTGTTGTGCCATTTAGGATCTGTTTTGTTAGAGGTTTATTGACAGTTTAGAGAAAATGCAGAGAGGAGACGCTCGATTTATGACTGGTTTCTACAGTTCTTACAAAAGAGTCACAGAGTTGATTAGTAGATTGGCTGGGAGATTCTGGTAGGCAGACAATGCACAATTTGTTTGAACTTATTGGTAAACGTGGGTACACCCATGTTCAAGTGTGGTGAAATAGTTCGTCCACCACCTTTTTGAGTCGAAGTGACAGGAAACTTAATATTAGATAGATAAGGTGCCGTGTTGGTATTTATATTAATTATCTTTTCTCTTGTATCATTTGGCGTTGGAATGCACAGCAGTCTGATTACTTTTGGTGCTGAATACCCTCTGCCACCCACAGTGTCTGAATTGCAGAGTACGTATATAGACATAGATCAGCATTAAGGGAGACACGCAGTTAGTTTTTGTTTTCTGTGGTTTCTTGACATCACTCCACGAAATGCCAGGATGGTTCCTTCAAAACTGCCATGGCCTAATTCTTCCCCACTCCTGACTCCCTTTGCTTTCCCGTTTCTATTAACGTCAAACAAACTTAAGGCCATAAGAAACGAGAAGTATCCCCGTGAAGCCAAGTCCGTTTTGCTATTAATGGCTTCTTGAAATCTGACAAATAGGTGCCTGTGGCTGAAGAGTTTATTTTTTAATTTCAAAACAACACATGTCCAATTTCCACAGTTTCTCTTAAGTAAATTTTTTTAAATGGCCAAAAAATAGCTCACGTTGTTTGCCTCCTCAAAATATTCTGTCCTAAATCTCTCTGCTTAGGTTACCTCATGGGTAACAAAATTTCAAATGAACTTGTAGAAAGTTCATCATCAATTTTTTACTTCAGATTCAACTTTTTAGAAATGGGGCGATGAATTGAAAAACAATCCATTTGAATGCCTGGTAGCATCTATGGTTTGGCAACAATGTATAAATATATAAAAAATATGAAACGATAAAGTATTAGGCTACCAATAGTTAAAGCTGTTTCAAATAGTAGGTATATAAATCTCTGAAAGCTGGGAATAAAAACGGATGTTAATTGCTGAGCAAGTAAAGTTTTGAAAATGAAGTTATTTCATTGTTAGTAATGTGTAGACCATTTTATCAATGGCCCCACAGTTTTGTACTTTAGTTTCTTACTATATATGAAGGCGCACCATTGCACAACAGAAACAAAGTATTACTCAGTACTCAGCCTTGAAGGTTGGTAACTCTTCACTTCACCGTCTGCAGTGCCTCCCATGGAGGAAGGAATTATATGGAGGAGAAGTGACGCTGAATCGGTGAAGCAAGCACTAAACTCTCCCGCATGGTGGCAGCACCGGCAGCGACCATATGGCGCTTCCCAACAATTAAGGTGTTCACATTGTGGTAGATGCAGTGATTATTTCATTTAGTATTGTGTATAAGTGTTTAAAAATGCCAGCTTGTGTTGCGTACGGTTGCACAAATAGGCCAGACAGGAAAGAACCTGGAATATCATTTCATAAGTAAGTTGAATTGTAATTATCGTTGTTGAAGTGAGCGGTCGACACCGCAAACTTTGCAGCACGTCTATAAATATTTAGTCATAGCTCTCAATGGGATGACTTTGTTCTCAAATTTTTCTTGGTGTAGTGTAGAAAATCAGCAAACTTGCTATTTTGCACATAATAGACTAGCATTATTTTTTAACGAGTGTTTAAAATGAGATTTAAAGGGGCGTGTTTTACTTCGCGATTCAGTGAATTTACTATTACGATTTCTTTCGTCACGTTGCTGATTATACTGACAATGGATGATGAAATTAACTGTTATGTGAGAAGCTGTGAGTTTTATTAATTTTTTAAATAGCTAATTCAGGCCATTGACTTAGGTTATTTTTAAAGCTTCATATAAGACTTGTTTCTGTTTGTAAATACGTCTATACCTATTTTTACCGATTTTGAAATCTTTCTCATCTATTTATGTCGAAACAGGTTCATGCAGAAATAAAAATGGGCTTCATAAATAAAGAAGTTATTGGCCTTTGAACAAAATCAATTTGGGGAATGTGTTTCTAATTTAGTCACTTTTTTTTGTATAACATTCTCTCCTCCCCCCCCCCCCCCCCCCCCCGTATCTAAATCTAACTGAGAGATAATTTTTTTCTAGGACACATTTTAGACTAACCACAAGTGGTAGTAATAAAACTGAAATATCCATTCTGCATGTCAACCATGTAATCATTGTGGAATTAATTTTTGGTCCAGCCTGCATCCAAACCTAAACCCCTCAATTTGGATGTTGTATATCCCCCAAACTAAGCAAGATATCGAAAAACATTTATTCCTTATTATCGAGTTTTTTCGTCGTGTTACATAAGAATCCATCATTAAATTTGACTTTTGCGAAATTTTTCTTCTCCATTTCAACTCAAGACACCTCACTTTTGAGACAGTATATCTCGAGAACTAGGTGAAATATCGAAAAATTTTACTCTTTATTTTTTATTTGTCTCGTCTTTTTAAATAAAAATTCATCATAAAATTTGACTTTGAATAATTTTTTCTTCTGAATTTCAACCAAAACCATTTCACATTTGAGACAGAATATCTCGAAAACTAAGCAGGATATCAAAAAATTTTATTCTTCATTTTTTATTTGTCTCATCGAGTTACATAATAATCCATCACTAGATTGCGGCGTCACGTTTATCCTAGAGTCCCCTTGAGATGTTTGTACATATTCCCCGTGTTTGTTGGGAAGCGGTCAAGCCCCCACCACTCCGGCCATGCCCCCCCACTCCTCCGCCGGCCTGCTTCACTCCCATGCGTGGTAAAGGTCTCTTGCGTCGTCTCCATATTATTCCTTCCTCCATGGTGCCTCCATATAAAGTGTGACAGTATACACTTCTGGCTGAGCACTTTGCGATTGTTGGTAATGGAATTCAACTTTGAAAGAGCTGAAGGAATTAATTTTTGAAGCTAATCCAACAAAGGGCTCTAAACAATAATTTATTAACAAATAAATATTCACCACATCAAAGATTACACTACATTCGGGAGGTCATATTGTACTTTCAATGCTGCATGGTGGTTAGAAACCTAGTGATCTGCAACAGAAAAACGTGAAATCGATTGCATCTATCTGAAGGATTAGGGCCATTATTTTCTTTAACTACAATGAAAATTCTTTTTATTGATAGTCTTGAAAATCAGAAAACAACAATTGGAACAAAGTAAAACTTTGTGGACTATGTGAACAAAAAAATCGTAAGAAGGTCAAGTAAAAGAATTGTCTCAGTAGGACATTCTGCCTGACTATGAAAGTACTTTGGCAATGGTGAAACTGAGTGAAGCGTAGCACAGATTGGAATATGCATTGCAATTACTAGATTTTTCCAGCACTGACATTCACACAGTTCAAAAGCAAAATATATTTATGAATAGAACATATTTTGAATCAAATGATGTTATTACAGACTTCGGTGGATATTTTCTTAGAGCTAAACATATCGCATATTAGGAACTGAATCCATTTATTGAAAGAATATTGTACATAGTGCATTAAGCTAGAAGCGACTGTATATGAAGAAAACAGAAATTTCTTTCCTTGCAAGTTATGTGTTTATTGATTTTTATTTGATTTGTCTAATTTCAACAGGGAAATTGATTTTTAAACTTTCTTATTTGAATTTATTTCACCAAATGTAAAAGTATTTTATCCTTCTGGCACCGTTACTCTTAGAGGAGGTTGCCTACTGTCCTGGAATAATTCTCTGTGTTGTCTGTGCTCTTGCTGAGGGATGCTCTCCTACTAGCAAACTACTCCACTGATTCTAAGCTGATTACCATATTGTTCTTGAAGACTAATGCCAAGTTCATATTTTTCACTATTTTTTTGAAGAAAACCATCTTGTGTCTTATAGACGAAGTACACAGTGTCAACTGCATTCTGTATGCTGGTTATAACCTAACTGTTTATGTTTGCTATGTATTCTGGAAAATGGCTTCATAATGCTAGTTGTGGTGTATCTCTGTCTAAAACCTTTAGTATGTTGGTTCATTCAAGTGGTTGGTTTACAACTATGATCTGTGCTGACAGATTCTGGTGGTGCAGATTTTTTATAATGTCAACGTCTTTACTCTCCAGAGCTAAACATTACAACCAATAAAGGTGGATATATTCCAGATTGTCCATTGAATATTGAATAAACTATTTGAAACATTTGTTTGGGAATCAGATCATTTCTGAAAACTAAATACTTGAAATGCATTCTAATATATCATTTTATTGTTAATTTAACTTATAAATATGCCTGTCAACCTTGTGTTGTAAAGAGATTCTTAATGAAAATCTATTTACTTATTCTTCTATTTCTTTGGTTGTTATGACCCTTATATTAAAGAAATGATTATTTACTATTTTGTGATAGTAATATTAGTGGAAAGTGGCTCTTTTTTCATATCTTATTGTGGAATGTATTATTTATTTAATAGTAAAGGAACTATTGATATTTAATCAATCATATTACTCAATAAGAAAGGTCACTGGTCTATTCAGCTGCTAAAGTTCTTTAACGTATTCATGTTAGGCCTCTATAACGAACAACATATAAAATTTTTGCTTATCTCTTTTATTTTCGTTATTGTTTCATAAATATGCACTAATTTACCTTATCAATGTGTTAAGGTAGTAAGGGAACTAAACACTCAACACTCACCAAAGTTGATGGTAGGATGGAAACAACAACACAAAAAAATATTTCGTGTGTTCTATGAATGGCTGCATTGAACACAAGTCTTGCCGAAGCCCAGCTACCTACCACTATACTCGAAAAAGGGGTTTTCAGCCGAAATATTGTGTGGTGGTTTGTGATGCTGCTGCCCTCCTCCCTTCAACTTTGGTGAGTGTTGAGTGTTTTTTTCCCCTTTTATTCCATGTAAATATTGCCTCTCGGTTTTTCTTTCCTTTTATTGTTACCTATCTTAAGTTAGTAAATTTGAAATTTACTAGTTGATAAAATAGGTGTTACCTTCAGATCAAAAAGTGTTTTGAAAGGATTTTTTTCTAAAATAGTTTAGTTTTTACTACAATCATATTTTCTTTAGGTTTCTTTAGTTTTCAAATGTAAAGTCATTTTTTTTTAGTAGCAATACAGTTCATTACACATTGTATGATTATATATAACAATAAATTACGGATATCATAACAATTCATTCTACAAGTTGTAAAACTGAAATCATATGTATCAGTTACTATAGTATGCCAATGTCCACCACATTGAAACATGCAAATTTTTCTGTTTATAGTGGTTATTGTGGCTGCAAGAAAAGAAGTTACAATTATAAGCAATATTCTGCTAGTGAATTACGAACCAGGAGACTAGAGGAGCCACTTACTGCCTACCAATGTACTAGCAGCATTCATATTGGTCAACGCCCAAATTTAGGTGAAGGTTGTGAAAAATCATTAACGAAGTATTGTACTCTTAGACAGCACAAAAGTTATCATCCAACGAAATGCCCGTTGTCTTATGACATTTGTGAAGAATCATTTATACATCCCTTTCTTTGTCATATTTGTGGAAAATCATTTGCCATGGTCTGGTTACCTTAAAACACATCAGCAGTCTCATTCTGAAGTGCGTTCGTTTACCTGTAAAATTTGTGGTAAATCGTTTAAACAGTCTATGAAACTTAAAATACATCAGCGGATTCATTCTGGTGAATGTCCATTTTCTTGTGATATTTGTGGTAAATCGTTTGCAGGTTCTCGGAATCTTAAAAGACATCTTCGGATTCATTCTGCTGAACGTTCATTTTCTTGTGATATTTGTGGTAAATCGTTTGCAGAGTCTGGAAACCTTAAAACACATCAGCGGGTTAATTCTGGAGAACGTCCGTTTTGCTGTAATATTTGTGGTAAATCTTTCACACAGTCTGGAAACCTTAAAAAACAACAGCGCTTTCACTCTGGAGAAAGACAATTTTCTTGTGATATTTGTGGTAAATCGTTTACAGAGTCAGGAAACCTTAAAATTTATCAGCGGATTCATTCTGGAGAAACGTCCGTATTCTACATCTACATCTACATTTATATACTGCAATTCACAAAATTGTGGGTGGCAGAGGGTGCTCAGCACCAAAGCTAATCTCTTTGTTGTGCATTCCAATCCCTAATGGTACGAGGGAAAAAAGAATTCATATAAGAATCAGTGCGGCACCTTATTTCCCTAATCTTATCTTCCCTGTCATTCCGGCTCAAATAGGTTGGTGGACGAAGTATTTCACTACACTCGTGAGTGAAAGTGGGAGTACGCATGTTTACCAATAAGTTTAAACGAAACGTGCGTCGTCTATCTACCAGAGACTCCCAGCCTAGTCTACTAATCAGTTCTGTGACGCTTTCTTAAGGACTGTAGCAAGCGGTCACGAATCGAGCGGCTCTTCTCTGTACTTTCTCTATACTTTCGATCAACCCCTTACGAAACGGATCCCAAATGGCACAACAATAGTCCAAATGTGGACGCACAAGAGATTTGTACGCTATCTCCTTTGTTAGTTCATTACAATTTTTCAATATTCGACCTATGAATCGCAGCCTAGAATTAGCTCTACCTACCAACGAATTAATGTGCAAGTCCCATTTCATGTTCCTTTGTACTGTTACTCCCAAATATTTCATAGAATCGACCATATCAATAACTGTATTGTTTAACTCGAATTTCTGAACAATTGGATTC